>JAOEHY010011044.1:0-12562 GCA_025447955.1 Psilopsiagon aurifrons | reverse complement strand
GGAGGTGTCCCTGCCCATGGCAGGGGGGTTGGAACTAGATGATCTTAAGGTCCTTTCCAACCCTAAATATTCTATGAATCTATATGCCATCTACTGCAGTGAGAAAATGGACCCAAGGTAATTGTATGACAGGACGAAGCAGAATTTAGTACTGAATGAAGCAATGAACATGAACTCAGATGTGAGAAAATCTTTTTGTTGATCAGATGATGATATAGAAAAGAACTGAGAACAGTCAAGGATAGGCCAAGTACAAGACCCTGCACCTGGGTTGGGGCAATCCCAAGCAAAAATACAGGCTGGGCAGAGAATGGATTGGGAGCAGCACAGAGAAGGACTTGCGGATGCTGGTTGGTTAGAAGCTCAACATGAGCCGGCAGTGCGAGCAGTCTGGAAAGCCAACTATATGCTGGGCTGCATCAAAAAGAGCGTAACCAGCAGGACAAGGGAGATTATTCTCCCCACCTACTTTGCTCTCGCAAGACCTCACCTGGAGCACTGTGTCCAGCTCTGGGGACCCCAGAAAGAGGGAGGTGGACCTATTGGAGCAAGTCCAGAGGAGGCCACAAAGATGCTCAGAGGGCTGTAGCACCTCTGTTACGAAGACAGAGACAGTTGGGCTTGTTCAGCCTGAAGAAGAGAAGGCTCCGGAGAGACCTTATAGCAGCCTTCCAGTATCTGAAGGGGGCCTATAAAAAAGCTGGAGAGGGACTCTTTACAAGGGCATGTATGGACAGAACAAGGGATAACATCTTCAAACTGAAAGAGGGTGGATTTAGATTAGATATTAAGAAGAAATTCTTTATTGTGAGGGTGGTGAGGCACTGGCACAAGTTGCCCAGAGAAGTTGTGGCTGCCCCATCCCTGGCAGTGTTCAAGGCCAGGTTGGATGGGGCTTTGAGCAACCTCACCTAGTGAAAGGTGTCCTTGGCCTGGAAAGGGGGGTTGCAACTAGACGAACTTTAAGGTTTCTTCCAATCCAAACCATTCTATGATAGTTCTATGATTACAGAAAATGAGCTCTGGTGAAAGTAGGCTATATCAGAGAGTGAATACTGTCTGAGTCTCAGACAATACTCCAGGGCTGGATAGCAAAGACACTCCCTTAAAGAGTTAGCCCTCAGATAGACAAGATGCATAGACAAGACAGATTGGGAAGAAGCTATGTAGCCTTTGGGACAGTTTCTCCTGGTATATAAAGCACTAGTTTTCCCACTGACATGTCTATAGTACATTCTTCTCAAACTTTGTACTCAAATGATGTTCCTGAAGAGGCATTGCTTCTGGTAGTCACATGAATTTATCCTGAGGCAAGATTTATTTTTTCCCCAACAATATCAACAACATTACAAACACATACTTATCTGCCACTCATATCACTGTGTTTCTCCACCTTTTGGCTCATCTGTCCTTGTGTGACCTGCTGAGGACCCAAACCTCAATCTTCTCACCTACTGTGACCCCTTGAAATTCTGACTCCCAGAGAAATCACCACTCATGTTATGAAAAAACAGACTATCTCTACTACTACATCTTATGCCCTGCTGTGCCTCCAGATCAGCATGAGCACATACCATCATTCAACCTGTCATCTCCTCCTTACCCTAGTTCCTGTCCAGCCTTTGCTCTTACAGGACAAAGTCTACTTCCAAAGTAAGGATACATTCACTTAGACTTTAAATGCAGCAGAGACAGTTGGGCTCCCTTCTCCTGCTAGGCTGCAGCAATCTAAGAAGGAGGGTAAATTCAGCACATTTAGAGCTAGCTTGGGACTCTAGCTCTGCTAGTCTAGTTTCTTTCACATTGCTCACCCACAATTTAGTTCCTCAAGCTGCTTAAAGATTATTAAGCAGTATCTAGTGGACCTGGGTATTAATCAGCAAGCAATATAGTGGGTATTGCTGATGACACAGTATTTTTGTATGGAATTTAGACTGCAGACCCTGCAACATGGTATCATGTCCATTAAGCACAGCATTCACAAATAACATTGAGAAGTAAGAGCAGTAAAACATCATGCAGACTTTTATCTTTTTTGTCAGGCTTCTAAGTAATATCTAAGAAACACTGATATTTACAGAGGCTGATGATCTGTCCCATTAGGTACAAATGCTTCAAAACTCTTAGGCTGCACTCACAACCCAAACACATAGAGAAATTAAATAGGGGTTGTCCTTATAAAACTGAGTCAGGCATTGTGCCAGTTCACTTGCAAGCAATGTTTGAAAGATTAAAATAACACATAGTTGCACCACCTCTCTAAATCTGACCAGGGCTCAGAGGATAAATGCCTTACCTCATTATGTTCAAATGCTCTCTCACAACCTGGTTTAAAACAGAGCAAAGGTTGTGAGCTGCCAATCTGCTATACCATCTATACCATCAAGAGAACAGAAATACCACTACAGACCGGGATATGGGCTCTGGTAAAGAGTCACCATTAGTATTTGGCTTCCTTTACTGATTCCTGCTCCTCAACTCACTTGCTTCCAAGGATCATCACTTCACCCAGTATGACTGTGTGTCAGCTCTAATTGAAATGATTGCTTTTCTCAACAGACAGCAATTCTGTGCCTGAAGGGCAATGTTATTTATACATTACAGACCACATTCCTGCTGCTTAGCTCATGTTGATGGCCCCCACTGTCACCATTGCAGAGCACTAGCCAAAACAACAGCTTGCCTATCAGAACCATCTCTCAGAGGCAAGTCATGCACTTCTCATTTGACTCTCAAATAGGTAGAAGTCCCAGTTTGTGTAAGCGAGAGTCAGAGGTAGCTGGAGTCAAATGAAAGACAGTTTTATTCCAGTAAGAAAAGAGGCTTTAAGAAGCCAATTTAAAATGGGACAGAAACCGTGTGAGAAGCCCTGGACAAAAGCTCCAGCATCGCTCATCTACCTCTCTATTGCTTCTAAATTACCAACCCACTTGGACATATAGCAACGGAGACCTTTTTGGCAATTGTACAAGCATATGAGCAAGCATTTCATTTAAGAATTAGTTTAAGATGCCTGTGTGTCAAATTTCCCATCTTACCCAGCAACACTAATCTGCATGGCTTCTCTGACTACTGCTTACCTCTTTTAACTTGTCTAGCTCATTTTGCAGTGTCTGCTTGGATACCTCCACCTCAATGATTTGCTGCCGAAGGATTTCATTTTCATCTTCTGCTTTAACACGTTTCTCCTCCACACTCTCCAGCTCATGGTGCAGTCTGACAGAGACATCTTTGGCTACCTGGTCAGAAGAGCACAAACACATGAAGAGGATCCACGAGGAGCAACAGCTACAGCATGTCTCCTACAGCCCTAGACAGCTGAGAGATTTTGAATTCAATTATGAGACTGTTGATGAAAGGCTCCAAGCCTTCCAAGTACCAAAATGGATATTTATTTCTAATAAAGAAATCTGAAATGAAAATACATTTGATTACCCATCTCCAGCTCCCTCTCCACATTATGCTAAGGCAATGTCATGAACAGTGGGAGGAAACAGGCAGATACCAAGCCTTCCCATCAAAGTCCTAGCATATCATGTCAATAAAACAAAAGACAAGGAATTGTGCTGTAAAGTTGACAGGCCGTCAATCAAGGCCACATGCATGCAGCAGTCTCATCCACCCGAATTTGCGGCTCTAGCCGCAGCCACAGCTGGGCAAGAGTGATATGAAAGCACAGAAATATATGCTAGCTTAGGTTTTCTGAGTCCAGCCTAACAAGGATAAGTATTTACTCAAAAAACCACTTGGAAAGGTGATTCATCAAGCAAAATGATGAATTACTGAATTACAAGAAGTCAGCAAAACCAAACCAAACAAACTAAAAAACCTCAATATCTCTTTCATTTGAATCTACGTGCAAGATTTTTACTGAGTAACGTATCATTTCTATTATTATAAGGTTATCATTTGTTTTCAAGCATTAAAGAGAAAACTAGTTCTGCCATTTTGAAATGTTTGATGACTTGATCTACCATTCTTATTTCCATTGCTGGGAACCAATCATTCCAGTTTCAAAGGTTTCATGTTTTGGATTTTTAAGTACAAAATGTTTAATAATTTTAGTGCTAAGCAGTCCCTCCCTACACATACTTTCAAGAGAGCTACAGGATAGCAATATTATGAAAGATAAGCATCGTGTTTATGCAAAGCTTAGCCTTGATGGAAACATTTCTGAAAAAACCAAAACTGTGTCAGGTTTCTGAACTTTTTTTTACAGGAATTTGTGGTTTTATGTGAAAAGCATTTCAATTTTCTATCTGCCTTGCTGAAGTATTGTGGCAGGCTGTTCCTGCCATGAGGAACTAAGAAATGCAACTTTGACTAGGTTTACTTTTCAGTTATTTAGCCTAAGCAAGAAGCGAAAAGAAGGAAACAACATGAACTGGGAAAAGCATATGAGTTTTTTTATACAGTTTTGCAAAGCCAAGGTTTTCAGTAAAACTAATAAAACAAGACCCTTTTAATCTTTCAAATGCACAAATGTAACTTGACAGCATTTCTTTCATTCTGAATCTAAGCACATGTTTTTTACTCACTAACACATTTTTTTAGGATGATAAGCTGAACATTTGTTCTCTACCATGCAAGAAGGAAATTGGTCCTGACACTGGGAGAACTATTGCCTGTTTCATGTATCACCCTCTCTTCCATTGCAGGGAGCCATATTCTGGTCTATTGTCTTTCACTATGAATATGCATCTCTCACCCACCTTTAGATCTTGTTCCAGGCTCCTAATGAGCTCTCCATCCACATGGCCTGTTTGTGCAACTTTCAAGCTTTTCTGTTCTGCTTTCCTGAGACGATATTGCAGAATGCGGCAATTCTTGTTTGCCCGGTCCAGCTCCCGTCGGAGCTCCTGCAGCTGGTAAACATCTTCCTCTAAATAGCTATCGCGCATTTCTTCCATTTCAGCACGAAGTTCATCCAGCTCATCCTGTGGGAAGTCAAAACAGTGCTCCATCATACCTCTAAATCTCACCCATGGGAGCAAAATAGGAAACATGCTCGCTAGGAGACCGTATTAATGAAGTGATACAGATTGAAACACGCAGCTCCAGAAGTCACAGGAACAGAAGTTTTATCCCAACATTGACTAATTATGCTGAACAATTGCTTTAATATTTAAAATCAGAACACATGCTTATCTGTCTCCTGAAACTGGTGACACCTCCATTTACTATCTCTAACTAAAAAAAAACATGCATATCTGAATTTGCATATTACTTATATATATATATGAAATGCATATTGTTTAGACTACAGTAAACCTATTTAACTAGCTACATCAACATCTCTATGTGATGTCCCTTTTAACAATCAGCACTTCCTGAAAATGAAATTGTCCCTTGAAAACTTGAACGAATCTTTACACCAAATACCGAACTGCTCCATATGAAAATGCTGCTCCATCTGAGCCTAGCACCATGAACACGTTTAGTGACAGGTGGGTTGGGTGTGGGAGAAACTGGGTTTCTGTTGTGTGCACACACATTTCAATAACAGGACCACCAGGACAAAAAAAAACCCTGTGCCCATGGGAATAACCTGGTCATTCTTTTCTGGGCATCATGAACTGCCCCAATTTGACATCATACCATGAGCAGCACATGCTCTCTAAAGTCAGATTTAAAGATTTACGGCTGAACAGGATAAGCTCTATCATTCCCATTTGTTTAATCTGTGCAAGACTGAAGCTCCAAGGCTAAAACTCTTATAAAGGTCTTCCAAGCCCGAAGGTACAAGCCATTAAACTACCATGTGACACAAAAACTATGACCCTACTAACTTAGAACTAAGTTGTGGGAAAAAAATTATAATCAAGAGACAGGATGAGAATATTTGAAATTAACTATTAATTTTTAAATTGTTTTCTTCAAAATTGCATTTGACGTTATAAAAAACCAAATATTCTGTGGAGAACGTGGTTTGAATAAGTTTACAGGAGAACTTGCACCAGGCCTTAGCTGCACCTTCATCTCACTTTAGATATGTAAATGACACTTGAAATACCAAGGATGGCTGGAGAATATTTCACACTTGCATTGGTGGAGAAGGCACTGCTATGGAGTTAGCTTCCTTGACAAAGCTCCCTCTGAGGCTGGACCATCTCTGTCCCGTCTCCCCATGAACACGTCTGCCTGCATCCCCCTGGTAGTCCCCTCAACCATTCCCCCTTCCTGTGGCCTAACTGGATGGACAGTCATGCTTCTACCTGTGTTCATCTTGCTCCACTGAAGCTTTAGTAACCCAGGGACAGATAAGGGACAAAGGGACAGACCTTGTCTCTGAGCACAGTCCTGACCAAAGGAAGACTTGACAAACTTCTTTAGCCTTGTTAGCATAGTTACGTTAGAATTACAGTGCTGCTCTGACCAAAATCCCATTCACATATAAAAAGTCAAGTATTTATACAGCTATGGTTTAACTTCAGTTAGTTGAGCCAGCATGAGTCAAATTTTAGGTAAGCACAAAGCCTGTTATTCCCAAAATGACCACTCTGGGCTCAGCAGCGAGGCTTTGCTCCATCAGTACAGCCCTCCCAAGGCTCTAGGTTTCTCCCTGGATGCCCGGAAAGGACAGACGTTTTTCCTTACAAGCCCACTATATCATTACACATTCCCAGTATATTCAGATTTCAGCTGTAGGGGCATCCCGTTCCAGTCTCCCTGGGAGAGCTGTAGGAGTAAGTTATTTGCGTGGATAGAGAAGCAAAAAGGTTATTGCCCACTGAGCTGATCGAAACTGATTAGATAGTAGCAGTGGCTTTTGAACTTAAGAAAAGGAGTACACTTTTGTGTTACTAGTTTATGAGCTAGGTATTTTGGCTAAGGTACTCCTACCAAAAGTACAGTCTTTATCTGTCAGAGCTAATACAGCCCTTTGGGATGAACAGGACCAAAGTTACTGCTTAAGGCTGCCTGCAGACTCAGGAGTTGAATCTACCTCAACTAAATTTAAGTTTAATTAACTTTTTAATATCATCTTCAGAATGCTGATGTTAGGTTAATAATTTGCTTGCAAATCGAGAACTTTGAAACACAAACCCACAATAAAGAAAAATATCTGTCATCAACAAATTAGCGGGATCTAGTTATAATCTTATGTTTGTATTTAAAAACTAAGCAATAGCTTCCATGTATTAAGTGGCCTGCAAAAACCAAGCATGTTGTTACTGCTCACCTCTAACTTCCTTCTTATCTATACATTTATTAGTAAAATACAGTTGGTTTCAAAAGACAGTGCACAATATTTGACTTTGAAGCATTTATTACAACCAAATTTGGAAAGTGAAAGTCATAGCATTTTAAACCACCCAACCCCTGAAACAGTCATCCTAGTGAAAATTAATATTCCGAGATCCTTTCAGTGGGCATGGGAGCTCTCCCAGACTTAGGAGTCACTCTGTCTCCATTGGAGACTTGAATCCAATGTCTTTCCTCCCACCAAAGTAGTTCCACAAAATGCTACAAGCATCGGCATGAGCTATATTTCAGGAGATAGGCCTGTCTTTTACCTCCAGAAAACCTGAAAGTTTTCTCAGTCTCTCTCAACAGCATGACTCTGACTTTGCAAGTGTGTGAGTTTTGTTGTTATGCTTGCCTCTGGTTTTGGTTATAAATACACAGTTTGCTTTACTTTAGTGTAATTTTGCAGATAAACGATATTTTTAGATAAAAAAGTCAAGTTTTTTTTCTACTCCCAAAACTTCCATATAGAAATGAGACCAAGTCCCAAACCCTTGCATTCAGGAATACAGAATCCTTTGGACAAACTTTAGAACACGGCAACATATATGCAAAAACAATGCAGGCACAGACATTTTGGGTACATATAAGAAATGGAAACTTCACCATACAGTCTACATGCAGCCAGCTTTCTGTTGTGTTACTACAGTGCCTGGGGCTTGGACCTACATAGTTGGTTCAGCCCAGGGAGAACAAACCCAAATGAGACAAAGGAGTAGCAAGATGACGTCTCATTTTTATACATTGGAAATATATATATACAGGAGCATGTCACCTCTGAAACACCAAAATAGCGGAAAAGAATATGTGACTCAGATTTTTACGACAGCACACAACTATGGATGCTCGGATAATATTTTACTAGCTATAGTAAAGATACAATCTTGCTCTTGATACAGGCCACAAAACTCCTGGCAAGGTTGTAGGTGCTTCCAGTTCATAACAGCTTGTTCTCCTTGGAAGGTACCTGTGAGTTTGCTGTAGATGTTGAAACCTTGTCTTAGCATCTTCTAAGTCAGAGCTGTTATGGTTACACCTACGAAACCAGGACACCTAAAACTCCCCTTCTGAAGTGATGAATGCACACAAAACAGAGAAAGATAAGTTGAAGACTCAAAGAAGTTGAAATTACAACTGAAACAATGATGGTCTTACTTACTAAACTTGTAAACCTACCTCTTTGAAGGAAAACACATCAATCATTAGAGAAATCAAAGGTAAGACATTACCTTGAAAATACCCAACTTAGTAGTTTGCAAAAAAAGATGCTTTGGGTGTGAGGTGGTTGGAAACCCTAGATAAACACAACCCCTCACTTCATTAAAACTTATTGTTCATACTACTATGATTATTGAGAGTAAGAATTAAAGGTCTCAAGAGGTATTGTGCTTCATACAATGGATTTTAATATTGTAAAACTGAAGAAAGAGATCTGAATAGGCACTTAAAAGTAATTAAACCAAACAAGTAAGAAAGCAGCCATCCCTCTTTGTGCACCTAAAAAAATCGAGAGCCTGCCCCCTTCTTTAAACAGGGAGGACCTGCTGCAGCATTCCAAAGTGGCAATTGAAATTGGGAGGTTAAGTGCTGGCATAAGAAGTTTCATTTTGCCGTACATTCCTGTAGGGGATGAGAGCCTCCTCTTGATCCCTTTTAATTTAATGGCAATTGCATTATTACTTTCAGTAGAAACAGCAGCAGGCACAGTCCTAGAACACTGTTTAGGAAAAAGCAAAACTGCTTTGCTTTCCAGATGTCACCATGGTCATCAGAAAGAACAAACAGAAGATTAGGAAAGAAAATATCCTTCTAACTGACAGCTTTTTCCAAATTTGCAGTAGAAATCTAAGTTGCTCCTGAGTCTAACCACTTACAGTTTCAAATACTTGGCCCAAATGACTTCCTAGCGGTCAGCTATTTGAGGTCTAATAGGGATCACCCATCTGAGATTCACAGGGTGGCTGTATGAACACAGAGCAACTGCTCCATTTGCAGGATTCACCTAGATGTCAGTGCAAAGGCAACAGAATTAGGATTCACTGTTTGCCTGCCAATCTAAAAAGCCAAGGTGAATTGGCTGAAAGAGGAAAGCCTGTGTGCTGTTCGCCGCATGGCCCAAATACATACTGATGGTGTCATTTCACATCTGTGCTGTGCAAATTGAAGACTTGCTTGTCAGAAGAGAAGGCATTGTCTCATTAACAGCTTTAGTGATGTCATGCCTGTTTATTATGGATTTAATTTATAATGAAGTGTAATTAAGGGTGAATTATAGGAATATGCCTTGTTCAGGATTCTGGGGGAAAAAAAAAATGAAAAGAAAAAGAGAGGAAGGGAGGAAGAGAGAGAGAGAAAAGAGTCAGGTCCTGCAGCTATTATACTAAGTAACCCATACTCATGAGTCATTCCCACTGAAACAACCAGGCATACTTGTACAACTGATGGGCTGTGTCTACCCAGCCAGTCTGGCTGAGACCCATAATGAGGTTTGAAAGTAAATTTTCCAGTTATCCCCACCAACTACACACTCATTCAGCCCACAGAGCATGCAAGAATCAGATTCCTTCTGAAACAGAAGAGAGACCTACACTCCCAGGGTGTACTGAATGTGCTTCATTCTTCTGAGTCCTTTGGACAACAATACAACACATGTATAATAGGGATGTTCCATTTAATGGGACAGAATAAAAACAATCCAAAGTACAACCCCTAAACTGCATATAGAAGCAGGAGTATGGGCATCAGCACCCCTAGATCAGCCTGCTTATCTACCCCTGCCAAGCTGAATTACTGGCTAGTACAGAAAAAGCTCTTAACACGGAGTGTGAATAGCATAAAAGATATATGGATACTGAACTCATTATTATGCACTTACAGTTATGCATATTAGCAAACTGAAAGGTTTTAGCATCCTATGAATTAGAATGCACCAGCTAAAATACGAACTTGGAAATATCTGCCAGCCAGGATGACAAAAACATACAAAACCAATGAAATGTACAGTATTTAAGAAAATGAGACTGAAGGATGAAATTCAATTGTCTATGCAAAATATAGAAGTATTTATTCATTTACACAATAGTCATATTTATAGATTATGCCACTACTGCTTTTTAAAAATAGAAAGAAGTTCAATATATATCCAGTGATATGAGAGTAGACTGAGGAAGGGAGGAGTGGTGGAAATTACAGTGGGTAGCTGCTATTGCTCTGGCAAATCCAGAACTTCTAGAAAGTCCTTGATAAATCAAAGATTCATGAACTATGATTTTACATAATCTCTGGTTTTGTATTTTCAACATCTCAAACCGTCTATATGTAGGAGATGCTGCTGCCAAGGAATAAACACGTCCCCCATATCACTTTACGGCAGAATTGCAGTAGCGATAAATATGCTCTGACCAGCTTTGTCCGGGAAGAAGGAAATAACCATTATCTTTGCCTCTTGCAAAGTATGTTAATGAACCTAAAGCCCCTGGGTCGCTGATGTTATTGTTTAGCTCTCCAGCCAATCTACTTTACAAGTCATACTCCGATCCAAGATTGTTTGAAGCTTGTGCACAAAACGAGAACTGAAAAATCACAGGACCACAAGCACCTGTTGACTTCAGGGCTGGTTTAAGCTTGTAGGATCCAAGAGCAAGAGCAGCATCTGGCAGCTTTTCTGCTTCATTCAAGCATTAGCTCCGGTATTGTTTCAAACACACTTCCTCAACTGGGGGGCTGAAGCCATTTAAGCAGTCGTCTGGCTGGTACAACACTGATATAATCTATTTAGGCCCACCAAGAGAAACTATAGCCCAGTGCATCACACATCTAATCCTCTCCAGGCAGCACTGGGGTTGACAGGGACACAGCTGGAGCTAACAAGGCACACTGCCTTGCTATTCTTCCCCAAAGTGACACGTCCTTTGGGCAGCTGACCATCCCTCCAGCAGGGCTCAGCCACATGGGTTTTGTGCCCCAGGCAAGGTTATCACCTCCATTCTCTTTGGGACCGTCAGTCACCAGGTGGGCATAGCAGCTTGTCAGGCAGAGATGAGGGACGAGCTTTGTTTTGCTAACCTCCGTAACCCTTGCTAAATGGAAAAAAATGGGTCCCATCATTTTGCATGGTTTTTGCTCTGCAAAACCCATTGACATACACAACTCCCTGCAGGTTAACAAAAGAAATGGTGGTATTACTCCTCATGAGCTCATCTCAAGCCTACAGACTTGAAGACCTACAGTTTCAAGGATGCCAAGAAATACAATGTAACTGCTAAAATAGCTAAATTTAGAAAATTGCTAAAATTTGGGCCCTTTTCCTTATGATCCCTTACCCTTTGGAGGGCTGTACGACACAGAGAGTTACTTTCAAACTTTCCCAAGGGTTCGCACAGTGCAAAATGCTTCTCCACATGCTGCACACTTTGAAGTAATCCTGAAAAACAACCACTTGTGTGGGCAGTATTTTGCTATTACTAACAGTACTGACTAGTAATAACTAAAACTTCACTTTCCATTAGCACTTACTGATGACCTCCTGGCTCCGCAATGTAATTCCTCTTGCACATCAACAAATAAGGAATACCTTTTAAATGCTACTGTAGGATTACAGTCTTCCCCACAGGTAGCTCAAATGAGGTTATGCAAGAAATATATGAAAGTGAAATCAATGATGAGCTCTTGCAGAAATAGTAGATGAGACACTTCCTGATGTAAACACATATCCTCAGCAACTCCTCTTACAGGCTTAACTTTACAGATAGGTAGCCACTGCTGGAGCCAAAGTCTCATCTAAGGTAAAATCAAAGCTCCTGGAAACATATAAGATAGTAACTTGATATCAGGTTGAGATCCAGCTCACAGGATATAAAGTCTGAGATGCCTGCATCACCAACAGTTTGCCCTGCAAAAGCTTCCATGGAGCATTTTGGGAGACCTTCTAGCGCTTCTTGAGGAGAAAGAAAAACAATTGTTTGGTTTGCTTTTCTGGTAGCCCTTTAATCTCCAGTAATCTTTAGCCCTAAGTCTCTGTGTGTGTGTGTACACACACACACACGAAATTCTATAACTTATGTTCCAGACACATGAAAGACACATGAAAGGGCTTCCTATGTTAAAGATAAATTTCCCTGAAACAGGCTTTAAAATCGTGTGCATTTACAGTTGCACTCCAGCTGTAGAGAGGGAGAAGGAAGAGTGAAACAAAAAAATAATAATAAATAAATCAGCACATGGCTATATTCAGGAAATTAACAGTTTCTTCTGGAATTTATCTCATTATTTGTCTATTTACAGCTGACAGCTTCCCTGTTATCCCTTAGCCCCC
>JAOEHY010011042.1:0-15632 GCA_025447955.1 Psilopsiagon aurifrons | reverse complement strand
CCAACAGTTCCATGTCCTTTTTATGTTGAGGACATCAGAACTGCACACAATACTCCAAGTGAGGTCTCACGAGAGCAAAGTAGAGAGGCAGGATCACTCCTTTGACCTGCTGGTCACTCTTCCTTTGATGCAGCCCAGGATACAGCTGCATCAAAAGCCACACACAGGCAGAAATTCTGCATTATTCTGCAGCTCACACAAGAATAAAAGGGAAAACTGACACATTATGCTGAAGGCTATTTCAGCTGTAAAAGGCAGTGAAGTGATACAGGTCTGTAACCAACACACCTGAAATGCTTACCTATGTCATCCAAATAACACAAGGAGCAACTTGGTTTTGTTGAAGAAATAAATCAACTGTGTTGCTTAGTCCATTGTGTAGTAAGTAGATAAATGGTCTTACGATGTGAAGTTACTTCAAGAAGCCACACAATCTTTTAATCTTTAAATAGTCACAGCTAAGCACCAAGTACTGCAAAAATCCTTGTGAAACTGAACAATTTTACAGCCAAAATTCTCTAGGAGATTATTCTTTTGAGTGTAGAGAAGAAGATCCACAACACCTGTTCCTTTGCAGAGAAAGCCTGCCGGGGCAAGGACAGATAGGAGATGGTTTCAGCTGCCAGGATGGTCCTAGCCGTGGAGGGAACATTGCATCACCTTGCTTAAAAATGAGATTTTGCCCTCATTTCTTTCCTCAGTGTGGATCAGCCTGTACTACCTGGCTTTCTACGTAGTGATGTCAGGGCTGTTTGCACTCTCCATCTATTGTTTAATGAGGACAGTGAATCCATACGAACCGGACTACCAAGACCAGCTGAAATCCCCAGGTACTGCCATGGTCCAGGCTGCTGCTGCTCAGGGGGGAAAGTTAAAGCTCCCTAGGGTCCTGCAGTGGCTGCATGGGGCAGGGCTGAGAGGCATTGGCAGGGCCCTGGTGCAAGGGAAGACAAATGTGGAATGAATCAGGTCAATTCTGCCCAAACATTCGCTGCAAAATTTAAGCTCCACCTGAAAACACTTTTAGGCTTAAAAAAAAATAATAAATATTGGTGCATTTTTTTCATTTGTTCTTTTATATATTTTATATTTATATATAATATAAAATATATGAATTAAATATAATATGTTAATATGACGCAATATGATACAAATGAATACATGTATTTATTTCATCATGTCATTGAGACAACAACTGCCTGCCTGTAGCAGCCACCTTCAAGTGGAGAAGCCCTTCCCAGGCTGCAGGGCACCTCCTCTCCCCACGGGCAGGGGTCAGCCCCTGGGAAACCCCTGGTTTCTCTTCCAGCCCCCAAGTACCCCAGAGGGCTTTGGATTGCCTGGCAAGATGGAAGGTGTTGGGGTGAGCCACCTGGGGTGGGTATTTCTGTACTTGCCAGCAGCATGGAAAGGCCTTGGAACAGCAGAAATCCTTTGCCACTGGGATTGCTGTGCTAGCAGCCAAACAAATAAAAAGAAGACAAGGACACCTGTGAATAAAGATCTGTGGGACATGAAGTGAGACCGAGAAGATCATCAGTGTGAGATCGTCAGTACACGCTGCTAAAACTTCACTCCCCCTAATGGGGTTTAACAGCTACTGCTGTTGTATTTTGAAGTTACCTCTTCCGATATTCAGTAAGTTTGGTGTTTGCTGGCAAAAGAATTCCTGTAAAATATTCAGTGTGGCTTTGAGAAAGCTGTTTCTCATGCTGCAGTACAATCTGTTTCTTTTAACTTGACGGGGCTATTGCAACTGTGATTCTTAACAAGTCCTGGGGAAATCCAGTGCAATTGCTGGAATGATTTGCAAGCTATTCTGATTAACAGCACACGTACATGGAAAAAATAGGGTTTAGTAGCAATGGAGGCTTTAGGGTTTTGGTTAAAAAACTCACTGCTGAGATGGTTTCCATGCAGGTTTAAATCATCCCCAGCAAAGCCTGGGAATCTCCCACACTTACAATAGTGAGTCTTGAAGCAGCACAATGGCTGTTGACAGTTTAAACAAACAAATCTCTGTCTGGCACCTCTCCTTTGCTTTGCCTTGCCTTCCTTTTTTTCTCCCATAAAGGTGTAACGTTACGACCTGATGTTTATGGGGATAGAGGACTGCAAATTTATTACAACATATCTGACAACAAAACCTGGGAAGGTTTAGTGACAACTCTTCAGACTCTTCTGACAGGTAAAAATCAGGTTTCCTGAATAATATTGAAGAAATGTTCTGTCACATCTCCCATATTAGGTCTGAGGACATTAAGTCAGTGTTTCCATTTTACATTTGTCCTTCTGAAATCACAGATTTTGAGTGGAAGCTGCATCTTCTAAAAGGGCCAAGCAAACCACCTCATGAATTTATTAATCAAACATATTTAAACATGCCTATTGAAATTAGAGCCCTGCTTTAGAGCTTTTACTTTGTTTAATCCTAAATAGCCTTAATAAAATAAACCAATAAAAATTTTGAAGGAAGAGCAAGGAAAAAAGGTCTTTAAAACCAGTCTGTCTAAATTAATCTAATACTGTCCATGACTTCAAATACCAAAGTGCTATACTAAGTCTTGTGAAGCCTTTGCATAGCTTCATCAGGGAGTATAGTCAAAGTAAGCTAGATGTTCCATTTGCCTATTTATACCTTAACACATTTATGTCCCTCTTGAGCCTATGTATCAACTCAAACACATATTGAAAAAAATTATATCTGAAATAGACTTTATATGGAGCTATCAACACAAATTGACAGTCTTAACTCAATTTGAGCTATTTTTTGCTTTGTCTGGGTACTATATTTCCACAATACAGCCTTCAGCCTGATACTGGGACGTATAACTTACACATGAAAAACTTCAGAGGGGAATTTTTCTTTCTCCCTTCACACATCTAGCATATACGCCAGATGCTCAGCACCTGAACATCAACTGCACCAGTGACACCTACTTCTTCCAGGACACCTTTGATGGGCCAAATAAAACAAAACTATCCTGCAAATTTACCTCAGATATGCTTCAAAACTGCTCTGGTCTCACAGATCCGACTTTTGGATTTCCAGAAGGAAACCCCTGTTTTATTATAAAAATGAATAGGGTAAGTACAAGCTCAAGGTGCTGAAGAGGAAAAAAATCACCAAGAAACCCCTAATAGCTCAAATCTCTGCTGGGAAACTGCTGTTTCATCTGCTGCCATGGGTTCTGATCTCTGCTTTATTCTGGGAGGAGAAATTCGTATGCTCTTCCAAAGAAAACTCCAGAGTTATCAAACAAACAGTGAGACTTGCCCACTACCCTAGAGAATAACGTAGGGCAAAGTGATGTTTGAACTGACTCTCTAAAGCTTTGGCTTTCATTTAGTTTTATTCGCATTTCCATAGTGCTCTCGTCCAATGAACTGTCACCTAAAAGAATTTGTTCTGCAATACCACGATCAGGTGCTTTCAGCTGAGGCACTAAGATGTGGCAGGAACTGAAGTGATTCAAGAGAGGTGATACTTGAACACCTTAATTCTCCAGGCAGCAAAGAAAATATTTAGCAGAACCTATAAAAACAGAATTCAAACCCGGTGGATATTTTCTTCAGTGAAAACCACGAACACATGTTTTTTGGAGAGAGAAAAGGGAATCTTCTAAGCTTCCTTTAGTATTTGTTTTTCAGGACATAGACAAAAGCATAAGCATTTTGTTTTCAGGTAAAATCCTGAGCCTTCTAGCTCAGTTTTGCTAGAAAGAGCTCAAATTCTCCTCTAGTTCCTGATGGAGAAAATCACTTGTTTTTTGGTTTTCACCCTCAAGATTTTCAAGAATCTGTGCAAGATCTAACTGTGAGAGGAGAGCTGTGCTTCTAGTTTTGGCAAGCTTTTCCAAGAAAACCCTGTGCTACCTTCAGCAAGGCTGCACAGCAGCCCTGGCAAGTGACAGGGTAATGCCTGGGAAGATTCAGTCCCTTTCACCTTTGCTTCTATAGGATGCAAACCCATTATTTTTGCAGGATCAAATGGACCCAATGGTTTCTGCCAAAGCAAAAATTTTCTAGCAAGGCATAAGATGAAAACCAATGAGATTCAGCTTTTCCTCTGTTGTCAAACAAATTAGCTGGTTTAAGAGACCCCTGGCTGTCTGGGCATCAGAAGGAACAAGTGGCACATGTGGGTCAATGGGCTGGACCTGCCAAGAAGCTTGGAGCCACTTGCCCTGGCCATGCTACAGCCTATTTGTCACGCCCATCCCAGGCACTGCAGAGCCCTGCTTCCCAAATACCCAGCCATGACATGGCTTTTCACCCAGGTACATAAGATGAAATGATCTGGTTGACAGTGCTTTATGCAGAAATACATCAGCCATCCTTTGAAGCTCAGATAATAATTTGCTTGGGTTTCATCTCAAAGTGATTCCCAAGATGACCAAATGCATGTTTTCTATTTCAGATTATCAACTTTCTCCCTGGCAATGGCACTGCCCCAAGGGTGAACTGCACTTATGTGGTAAGTGTATGAGGTCCAAATCTCAAAAATTTCAATTGCTGCAGCTCTGGGAGTGAGTCGAGTGCTGTTGCAACTAGAAAGATCACCCCACAGCTCTGAAGGTCATATCATTCTGGCTAACTACTGGGAATATTCTCAATTCTGCATGATGTCTTGCACCAGCAAGTATCATAGAATGGTTTGGGTTGGAAGGGACCTTAAAGATCATTTAGTTCTAACCCCACAGCATGGACAGCAATGCCTCCCACTAGACCAGGTTTCTTAAAGCCCCATCCTGTCCTAAGAACGACAAACAAACAAACAACCCAAACCAAAACCAAACATCTGCTTTATTTTACATCACAATTGTTTTTGTGTGCTGCAGAGAACATTTGCTGTTCTCTCTCAGCTCCAAGTAGTGAAGTTTGTGCCTCAGCGCAGCTCCTTCAGGTTCTCTGCCTGTTTCAGCACATCCCCATTCATTGAATCCATGACTGGTATGAAAGAATACTTAACTCTTTTCCTTGGCAATAGTAACAGAAGGAGATTTTCTCTTTTGTTTGAAAAATAACTCTAAGACCAGTGCTAAACAGATTGCTGAACTTGACTTTTACTACAGACTACGCAGCTTTTGGCAGTAGCAAAGCATGTGCCCAGGGCTGGCTTCTAACTGCCTAACCAGCAAAGCTTCTTCCTCACTTTACAAACAGGGTGATGAGTCTCACCTGCTGGAAGTGGATTATTACCCTGTGAATGGCACCTTCAACCTGCACTACTTCCCCTACTATGGAAAAAAGGCACAGGTGGGTGCTCATGTATTTCAGTATCACTTTTCTTTACCTTTGTATTAGGTGAAATGTATGGAACATTTTTTCAGTCTTACAAGAACTGGAGATAAGGCTAATTTTAAGACTTTATTTTTAAATTGCTAAAGGTAAATTTAAAGTACTTTTTTTCTTCCTCCTCCTAGCCCAGCTACAGCAATCCTTTGGTAGCTGTGAAATTTCTCAACATTACGAGGAACGTAGAACATAGAATAGTGTGCAAAGTCATTGGAGATGGAATTACCTTTGATAATGTTCATGATCCATATGAAGGAAAAGTGGAATTTAAATTGAAAATCGAAGACTGAGCAGCAACAGAGGCACTTCTGAAAAACAAGTGGGAAAAGTAAACTCACCTATTATCACATTCATCCGTATTTATTTTTTCACTGTGATTGCCACAT
Organism: Psilopsiagon aurifrons; assembly: GCA_025447955.1. Classification (NCBI taxonomy): domain Eukaryota; kingdom Metazoa; phylum Chordata; class Aves; order Psittaciformes; family Psittacidae; genus Psilopsiagon; species Psilopsiagon aurifrons. The sequence goes on along the minus strand of JAOEHY010011042.1, from coordinate 9,948 downwards.
AATTTTATACAAACAGCAGTGCAAAGTGACATTTTCCACTGAAAGATGAGCCATATAGCTAAAAATCAAGATACCACTCTCAGTCCATGAAGGAGATGAGGTTTAACTCAATGTACATAGTTTAAGAATAGAATCATAGAATAGTTAGGGTTGGAAAGGACCTCAAGATCATACAGTTCCACCCCCCCTGCCATGGGCAGGGACACCTCACACTAAACCATGCCACCCAAGGCTATGTCCAACCCAGCCCTGAACACCGCCAGCGATGGAGCAACTTCCCTGGGCAACCAATTCCAGTGCCTCACCACCCTTATAGTAAAGAATTTCTTCCTCATATCCCATCTAAACTTCCCCTGTTTAAGTTTGAATATGTTACCCCTTGTCATACCACCACAGTCCCTAATGAAGAGTCCCTCCCCAGCATCCCTACAGGCCCCCTTCAGATGCTGGCTATGATATGCTACTGCCTCATGCAGCTATTTGCACAGAACAAGTTTCCTCTAAACCGAGCAGCTGTGCATTCATTAAGTATAGGATCTAAACATTTTCTGTCACTTTTCAAACCATAATAAATAATTTATGTATGATACTGAATGGTGGGTATTGAGGAATAATCTGATAGAAAAATTGATACTTTGAGATCCTAGCAAGTAATATAATTCAGTCTGTCTTGTATAGAATGTGTAAATTATAAAAGTATATTAAAATAATCTTTATCCCAGTGCATTGCTTTTTTTACTAGACAGCCAAGTTGGATTTTCGTAGTTGACAAATCAATGGGCCCAAAAGAACTTGACATCTGTCCTCTAGCTTACAGATTTTTATTGTGCACTTACAATTTCTGTTTGTATATAACTTTATAGAAATGACTGATAAGACCATAGCTTCCACTTACACCCAGGAGAACTGTACTCATTTCACTACTTGAAGTTGTCATTTATTTGTTTTTCCAGTAGGATAGCCTTGTATTGCAATGATAACATTGGGGTTGCTTTGAATGATCTGAAAGATGCTGAAGTAAGACTGAATCTTTAAGTTAATCTGAAATCAGAGAAGTCTAACAACCACATATGGTGCAGGAACACAAGATTGCCGTGTCTTGTAGTATATTTGTGTTAGTTGAAGGCCAGGAGGCTTCCACCAGAGAATAAACGTCACACACACATGCTAAAAGGTATTAAAGAGAAGAAATAATTTTACACCTTCACTGCCTGGACATTTTAGGAGGTGGGAAGATGGAACAGGTTAATCTCCTTTACTACAGTGACATTCATACACCCAACTTGAAGAAAGAATCCAGCTGGAGGAGAGTATTTCTGCTTCAACACCAAAAATGGTATTTGGGCTTTTCTTAGAAAAAAATGGACATTCTGCATTTCAGAAACCATAAAGAAAAATCATCCTCATGTAAGAATTTCTCCCCACACCCTGAACTTTCATGTTTAAATTTTATGGTGGAGCTTTGCCTGTGTTCTGAGAGATTGAATGAAAATTAATTTTATATCCTTGTTGGAACACAGGTCTCCCTCTGTGCATCTTTCCAAAGTAACATAGAAAGCAATAAAATATAAAATCACTGAAAGTTTTGGGTTGGAAGGGACCTTAAAGCTCATTGAGTTCCAACTCCCTGCCTTAGGCAGTGACACCTTCCACTAGACCAGGTTTCTCCAAGCCCCATGCAACCTGGCCTTGAACACTGTCAGGGATGGAGCATCCAAAACCTTTATGGGTGATCCAACAGAACCATCAGTCAGTCCATGTCTCTGGGGCAGCGTAGGGGCAGGCAGCCCTTACCAGAGGAGATAACTGGGCATCTGCCTGTGCCAGGCTGTTTGCCCTTTCTTCTCTTGGCTGTGCAGGAGAGGCTAGCCACGAGAAGAGGCATAGGGAAGACAGTGACACACCATGAAACTGGTACCATTGGCACCATGATTTTTTATATCCAGTAAGTTTTAGTTTCAAGGCTTACCCCTTAGAGGTGTTATATAAAACTTTTGAAGATCACTGCAAAGAGAAGAGAAACAAGGCAGTTGCTTTGATGGCATCTTGCTCTTGACACCTTTGTCTACTATTAAAAATATACCTATTACTGGTAAAACCAGTAATTGGAGGGTAAAGCCCTAATGTCTAGTATTAAAAATTATGGAAAGAAATAAACAGTGTAGAAAACACAGAATACGAGCTCTTTGATGCTTAAAGGATTTTTTTCTGCCATGACCGAGACTTCAGCAAGTTTTAATTGTTTTTCCCTCTACCTTTTAGAATCGCCAAGTATTACATATTAATTATTAAGTCTTTGTTTAATGGCCTCACATGATGTCATTGCTATTGCTCTTGGGAATTGCTATCATCATTTCATATAACTAGTTTTAAGGTCTTATCTGCAATAAAAGTAAGACAGAGATTGATTCTGCAGCAAGTAAAACTGTCTAATCGTTCAGTAATTCCATACAGTAATTAGATGCAGAAAAATAGCTGCATCAATAATGCTTGCAGAAAATATTTTATGCTTTGCACACGTACTCCCTTCACAAACTTAATTTCTCTCCATTACAAAAGCTCAAACAAGATTATCCTGTCTTAACATAAAATAAAATGTCCATGAAAGAACAGGTGTCTTTTCCTCAATTTCATTTGAAAACCTCTCTCACTGGGGACAAAGACTGTGCACTTTTCTTCTCCTTTTTCTTCATACCAGGGTGGTAACAATGGATGCACAGAGCAGAAGTTGATGGAAAATTCCCTCTTTAGGATTCCACTACATCTCTCTCATTTGGCCTAAAATGAGAAGGAACTGAATTCTGTTAAGACCCTTGGGATAACACCCTTCAACATTAACGTGTATTTACGTGTAGACCTACTGTTATCAAAATGGGAATTCTATCTTTCCAATTGCAGTATGTTCCAGGGACTTATTACCACCTTTGTCAACTAGATAACTAATTTTGATTTTTCTGGTTTCAAGTCCTAGTACATAAATCTTGTGTCACTTTTCTTTCCAGTGCTGAAGAGCCTGGTAACTTGTTAGCCTTTTGTGTGACTTGACATAAATAGTGCAAGTTCTTTCTTTACTATACCAAGATCAAGTTCCTTAAGTCACTTACTAAAAGATCTTAGCCTTAGGTATCAAATAACTGAGGGAAGAGCTTTTTTCTGTGTCTTTCTCAATTTTTACAATACCGTTTTAAAATGACAGTGCTAACACATACATCAGCTGCTCACTGTTAGTCTCACTGTTTGTATTTGGATGCAACATCCCTTTCTAATCCATTATTAGTTTTACCTGTACATCTAAAATCATATGAGCTAGTTCCTTTGAACACCACATAGGAGACACATACAGTTCTCGTCCACCTTGACACCCAGGTAATTTTTAGGATCATGTATTTTCAGCATGTAGTCTTACTTCCTGCATGTGTAGCTTGAACTCTTTATTCAAAGGATGTGTACTTCAACCATAAGTTTTTTTGGACATGCCCTGCTTGCCAAACAATCCACATTAGTATGATGTTTTCATCATTTACTTCTTTTTTAACCAGTGTCACTTCAAAAATACTTTTTGATTTTCTTATGGGTCATTGAAGAAAACATTGAACTGAAGTACAGTCTTATCCAGTGCAGCTATTCAGCCAGTGATAATGCCACAGAACCTGTCTTTGATTCATCAGTAAACAGTTCATAACCCTATAACCCTTTAACATACCATCTGTTCATGTTATAAAATATCAGATGTGAAAGAAGAGAGTATACAGGAAGAGATATTGCTTTTCACATCCTAAGTTACCAAAAGCTATAAGCTAAAAAATCTGAGTCCTTTGTAATGTATAGAAAGTACGCTGAGACAGTTAGCTCTAGGTCTCGTGGGAAGATGAGTGAAATATTCTCAAATAACTCTAAAATTAGAGAGAGCTTGTTCATGTACAGAGCCTGTTAAAAATGCCCATGTGCATTTATTAACAAAAACTAACAGTGTCAAGGTTAAACAAGTCAAACAATTATAGTCTCTTTATATTCCATAAAATATTACAGAAAAGTTTATTTGTGTTTCAATAAAAAGACTACTGTCTTAGAATAGGCAGCTGGCAGTATTTGTGCGGTTAATTGTTCGTGAATAAATCCAAAAAGACTACCACCTGCCCTGAGATTCCTTTTATAAAAATGAACTATTAAAAATGATTGACAAATTTTGAGTTAAAAAACTTGAAAGATTCTCTATATTTAATTTCAACTTTATAATATATTATAAGAAGATGCTTATGAAACAAATATAAACATTTATTTCAGTACGTCTTTATATGATAGACTTATAAGTATGCAAACAACTATATAATAAAAAGTTTCCAAAGCCTGCCTGTAAGAAATCAGGCAAATTTTACCATAAGCAATAAATCCTTCCAAACCTTCAAGACATTTTATATAGCTGCACCAACTGGCAGTAAACATTATCCAAAAACTGTGTTATTCATATGTCCCAGCATACAGTGAAAGGCATATAAACTTGATGGAATCATCATGTTAGATATAATTTAAAGGAAAATAAGTTCGCAAAAACATTTCTGGAATTTAATATGTAAAAAAGTAGGGCGTATCTTTCTTGTTTGGTTCTTTGGACACTGCATAATTAACAAAAACCACTACTACTTTATCTCACTATATCCAAAAAAGTGAATCACCACATTGATGATCCATCTCTCTAATGTGTTCTTTTTCCACCAAAATACATGCACATATTGTAGACATGGTCTGAAATATCTTGTTCCTAGATGAGTTAACTGCATCAAGAAGTATTCTATTTTAAGACTCAGAACATTTCTGCCTCCATTATTACTTGCTATTTAGCCCACATTTTTTAATAGTTTATCAAACTCCTTTTTCAGAAGTTTGATAAACTGTCAAATGTGGTCACAAATTCTTGACAAAATGTTTTTCTAAAATTCACAGAAATAGTATCTCCTACTTGGAAGATATTTACCATATTTAAACTGATTTCAAGAACATGTTTGCTAGCCATTTTTCAATCCAGCTGATGCACATAATCTATTATGCACACTGTTGTACGGAGCCAATTCAATGGTCCGTCACCGCACAGAATGAAACTGCCCCAGAAGCTCACAAAAAAACCGCATGTCCGGTGAGACACTTTTAAGAGTTTCTACTGCTCTGCACACTTACTCAGAAGGAAGATAATAAGATATCTGTTGAGCTGTGGTCAGGTAACATATTCTCCATAATTATCTGCAGAAGCAGCGTCAGAACCAAGGAAAAAAACACGCTTGTGTTCCTGTGAACTTGGAAAGTACAAACCCAGAACCTGTCTGCCCTCTTCTGGATAAACGTGGAACTGAATTTCATAAGCTGAGCTGCTTAGCGAGACAAAGAAACTGATGAAGGCATAGGTAGCAATATCTTCATTCTTCTGCAGCCTTTCTTTGAGAGCTTCCTAGATAAGTTTACAGCCTTTAGTTGTCTTGCCAGCAAGTTTTGGTACCAGGAAAGCTACGTATCCTATAGCTTCCTATTTCCATGAATATTTGTACATGTACTATAATTAGATATAATTTGTAACTCCCCTTTTCCAGCCTCCTAAGAAACAGAGGTGGAAGGAGTTCTTGTGCTTCTCACCAAGATAATGAACCACAGTCAGCTTCCATTTTTTCTACTGGTCTCTTAGCTAGTAGTGTCCTATTCAAATTTCAAAGTCTTAAAAATACACGGGCTCTTTTTCACCAACTCCATGTACATTAACACAGAAGGAACTTCAGTAAGAACAGGAGATTTCATATATTGTGTAAGTTCTGTTTCTCTAAGGATATTTTGACAATATTCTCACACTCGGCTTCAGTTTCCTAGCACAAAACAGGACAAATTCCTCACACTTCTGGGCTGCAGGAATGGGCTGAAGCATGAATCACGGCGCTCACCATTGCTAGTCTTGCACATCCCTGAGCTTAATTGTTTCAAGTTATTTCTTTCCTTATTTTTTTCTCTGCATTCAAGTAAACTTGTGTTCAGGATTCAGCTGTTGCGGTCATTTTTCTCCTTCTTAGTAGCTGGTGCAGTGCTGTGTTTTTGACTTTCAGTCTGGGAACAGCGCGGATAATACCCATTTTTTTAGCAGCTGCTTAGAATGTTTAGTCTGACCAGGGACTTCTTGAGCCTCGTGCTCTGCCAGGGAGGAGAGAAAGCTGGAAGGAAGCAGAGACAGGACACCTGATGCAAACTAACCAAAGAGGTATTCCATACCACAGCCTGTCATGCCCACTTTATAAACTGGGGTAGGTCACCCAGAACAGAGGAGATAACTGCGCAGTTGGGCTGGGTGGTGAGTGGTTGTATTCTCTTCCCTTGCTATTTCCCTTATCATTGGAGGTAGCAGCAGTGGTTTGTGTTATACCTTAGTTACTGGACTGTTCTTTTCTCAACCTGTGGCAGTTACACTCTTTTGACTCTTGTCCCCATCCCACCGGGGGGGGAGGAGGTGTGGGGTGGGGTGGGGAGAAAGAGTGGGGAGTGAGAGAGCAATTGCGTGAGTTACAGCTGGGCTTAAACCACGACAACCTGCTATCTACGAAAAGTTGTTCTATTTGAAAAATGCTTTCAGAAACGTAACTGTATTATCCTTTCAAAGTAACCCAGATACCATATCTTTAGAAAGACCTCCTTCCAACTCTGACAAAAGGCAGATGGGAGAGGAAACGCTGCCAGATTATCTTTAGAGAACAAGAATAAAGCTGTATTCCTTGTCTAAAGAAATCCCATCAATACATGATTTTTGCCTTTAAACACAAATGAATTAAATGGCCTAAAAATCAGGACTACCTTAAGAATTTTGATGGTATTGCAATTTCCCAAATAATTTGCAAGGCAGATCATGCCAGTGGTCTGACATAAAACACTCATTGCTGGGGAAAGAGGTAAAGTAATCTAGAACTTGGTCTCTCCTCTCCAGAGAGGAAAACCATTCCCAGCGTCCCAGCATAGGACACACCCGTCTGAGACATGCTGGGCTCCATGAGAGAGAATTTGGCTTATACAAGCCTTTCGAAGAGAATAATCCAAACTTTCCTTTAAGTGCTTCCTCCAAGCTGAAGGAGGGAATTACAGAACAAAAGCCTTCAAGCAAAATACAGAAGACCAACATGCAGGGAAAGGTGCTCTCTCTCTGTTCATAAGCTATCCACAATGAGCATCAATAGGTAAGACAAGTAAACCAAAAATTCAACTACCAAATACCAAGCCAGGTATCCAGCAATTTGATGCTCCAAGCCAGTTTACAACCAAAACAAAAAAAGAAAAGAAGCAACAAAGACTGACTGCAGAAAAAGAATAAAAGGACAAACAAATCTTAAAATACTGGAGACACCTGTCAGGGCAGATACCAGCAGTTCTTTCCCTCAGATCACTTTCAAAGGGGCCAATGAGGCCAGAAGGGCTTGGCACAACTCCTATTATGCTTCCTTTTCCATGTTATACAATACAGAAGCAATAAGCAAACGGTTTTACAACAATTTAATTGGGAGGGGCCCTAATGAGTCCTTCATGACAACCATCCCTCTTACGAATTCATGTAGTCCACAGATAGTTGAGACAACTCCAATCTTAATTAAGCCTTTGCTTTCCAAAAGGCTTGTACTTAGCTGCTCTTACTACACCACATCAAACCAATAGCTTCACATGAAAACCTATTCTCAGTCCCCCTAACCTGCATGCAGCAGCCTGTATTCTCCCATTACTAACCAACTTTCCAGTGTTCTTTCAGAAAGTCAGACGCTATCTAGTTTGTAATAGAAGTCTGTTAGTCTTTCCTGTCCTTTCAAGTACACCCATCACTAGCACAGCATGTTTTCTGCGTGCTCTTCTTCTCAGCAGAACACAGCAAAGCAATATAAACTACACTGGCTTTTATTGCTTGTGTATCTTCTCAGCTTCCTGGAGGTCCTGGATGTCTTTTTTTAACCTTCGATGCTTTAAAAACATCAAAGTGATCTGAAGATTATATTTCCAGTACAAAATCAGACTTGTAAGTGCTTTCCAGTGTTTAAACACATGATTTATTTGATTACCTCTCCTTACCTCTGATGGTTCTTGTTGCCCATGCACTTTCTAGTTCTCCTAGCCTTTGAGATTTATTTTTTGCAGAGGACAGGGATGGACACATTGTTCATGACAAAGGAATGCCATATGCTGGTTTAGCACATGGCATTCCTTTGTTATAACAGAAAACTCCATAGCACGTTTTCTATTTTATTGCCTGTTCTTTTCCAAACAATTCTCAAAATTCAATGTTCTTGTTCCCCACCAAACCCTGTTACAGCTTTTGAATAACGTTTCCTTCCATGACTTCAAGATCTTCTAGAGGGCTAAATAGCTCCGCAGGGAGCACTTCTTGTATCCAGTTTGGTTTTCACCAATTATTAATCCAGTGGAGGACTGTCCCGTTCTGACACCTTAGTTTCTTTAACAGGCTGATTAAGGACCCTGATAGCCAAAGGCTTTTTGATATTTTTAAGAAATCCAAGGACATGGCACTGATAAGATAACCCTTATCCACACGGCTGTTGACTCTTTCAAAGCATGACTTTGAAAAGACATTAACTACACAACTTTCCTTTTCCTCTTCTTCTAGAAAAAACCTGTTGATGCCTGCCCATTATCATGTTTGTCCATATGTCTTACTCCTCTGTTATGTGCTCAACCAGTTTGCCTAACTAAAGTTTGACTTACTCATCTGCAGTCACCTGAGGCCTTCAGAAAGTGGTGCATGAAATGTGGGTTTCTATCCTTCTGGTACTACATGAATTATACATACACTGAGTTAGCAGCACAGAAGTACCATTGCTAGGCCCTTTACAAACTCACAGGTAAGATAATTCTCTGGACAAGATGATTTATAACCATTCACGTCATCAAGTTTTCCCTAAGACAACAACTTCTAGCAACACTTCAGTAGGACAACTACATATAGAACAGTATTGCCCTGAGACTCTCCATAATCATCCTGACCACCTATTGAGACTTCAGATGCACTCAGAGATGTTCTTCTGGTGTGTTTAAGAAGAAAGTAATTCTTTATGCTATCATGTTGTTTCTTAAAATCTTTTTGACATAAAAAAAGACAAATGCAAAAAGTTTGCACTTGTGACTCCATGCAACAGCACACATCAGGGCTCAATGTGCAGAAAAGGACTGCAGTGTTATTTGTTGGAATCTAATCACTGCCTGCTGTTAAGTGGAGAGTTCTGGAGATAGACAGAGCAGGCGATAAAAGGAAAAGAGAGAACAGCCACAAGTTGTTGCACAGCAAATTTTAACCAGATATGAGGAAAAAAAGTCGCAATGAGAATGGTAAAGCACAGCAACAGATTGTCTGGGAGGTTCCCTGGAGATACACAGAAAAATTCAACTACTGAAGTCTTTGTGCTTTGAAGCTGGCCCTGTTTGATTGTAAGGTTAGATCAGATGGCATCCAACCTCCTTATTCATTTCGTTCTGTGAATACAAATAGCTATGTTGAATCTGCATGAGGGGAAAAGTACACACTATGTTTCTTCAAACTACATTAACATTTCCTGTGGTACTGTGCTAGAGTTAATCATGCACCTGAACCAACCTGGCTCTATACAGAAACTGCAACCAACGTCTGTCTGCGCCCCAAACTGACTGGCAAGGAAAGACAAATGTAACCAGAATATGAGTAACACAATTCACAGTTCAAAGCAAAGTCAAAGTCAAGCTATAAAGGGTATCATTCTAAATAGGAAAGAGCATAACTACTTAACAATGGGGGTGGAGGAAGAGAAAAGACAAAATTGAGGGAATCTGGGGGTGAGTTTTGGAGGTTTCTCTTTCGGTTTTCTTGATGGGGGGGAGGGTGAGAGCTGTGGTGTGTTGGGGTTTTTTATTGTTTTTTACTTTTCCAAGGGGTGTTTTCAATTTGCCTCTGCCCAA
>JAOEHY010011041.1:0-58882 GCA_025447955.1 Psilopsiagon aurifrons | reverse complement strand
ATAGAGATAGAGATAGAGATAGAGATAGAGATAGAGATAGAGATAGAGATAGAGATAGAGATAGAGATAGAGATAGATGTAGGTATTTATATAGATAGGTATAGGTATAGGTATAGGTATAGGTATAGGTATAGATAAAACCCTAATAAAAAAAAAAAAGACAATGAAGGATCATCTGTAAAAAAAATATAAAAAATTAGCTGAATATTTACATGGTTGATTTACTTAAGTGAAACAAAACCAACGGGCTTTTCATGCCCATAGATGCAAAATAAACTATATTCACTTTCTCTGATGAAAGAAAGTGAAAGACAGAAATCCTAAGAAATAATTAGCTGTCTTTCAATTCAGGTAGCTGAGTCACTTCCACAGAGCTAGATGGCAAGAACTCACAGGTTTCTAAGTAGGATTACACCACTTTTTGATGTACCCTGCTTTATACTCTAATTTAATTCATGCTCTGAAAAGAAAGCAAATGCCTCTGACTTCCTGCATGGGCTTTATATTCACTGAATTAGTTTTTACCTAAACTAGGGAGTGCAGCAGAGTTCATACTGTGACAGAATTTAGCTCCCATCTGTAATCGCAGGAGGGAGTAAAGTATTATATTTGCAGTGATTAATGTGCACCTATCATAAGATTCAGTAAAATTCATGACAGAATAGCTCATTTACTTTTTCAAAATCATTCTCAAAATCATTCTGAGACACAGAATCACAAGCACTACCTGAATTCTCATGCCCAGCATTTCTATTAGCTGGGCTGTCAAAAGGCTGTCACTAAGAGAGTTCGACTAATTTTAGGCTTGTTCTGGTTTCGTAGGTGGTTGCAGAAGGAAACACATTTAAAGTTCAGGCCCAAGGTAGTAGGCAGAGGGAGGTGATTGATTTCTGTTACTGTGCAATAACTGTCTTATTTCTCCTCCGGCCTTTCAGTGCTCCTGAAACTGATCAGTCTATCCATTCACTTTTCCATTTCTATGCACTGCCTTTTAGTTGTCAAGTCTCTAATTTTTGACCTTCCATTATGTCATAAAAATATTCTGGTCATAAGTCCCTAGAGGTTTCAAAACTTAGTGACTGTATAGTAATTTCTAATTCCACTTGAGAAAATTGTGAAGAAATAGATGATATCTGAAAGGAGCAAAAATCTGTAGCCTCATTCACAGCCTGCTGTGAGTTGTGAAGAGGTTTGTGCAGTGGAAAATGTCAAAAGACGGAAAACTAGGACATTTGAGGGTGATATAATTAATGAGAGATCCAAGCACAGATATTTTATGGACTATGAAAAGAGAAAGTTGATTATGTGTATATGTATGTACACTCTTTATCTCTCCCACTGACTCAAAACTCACACCTTTAGCACATAGCCATAGAGACCTCAAGGTACGTCATAGTAAGAGAAATGTTCTTTAAACTGGAGACTGACTTGGACAATTTTCTGTTCTGTAGTTGATTTGGTAGCATTAATTTACTCAATGTTAACGAATAACTATGTTAATCAATAAAAAATAACAGGGCTAGGTTTTTAATATTAACCAGTAGGCTCTTTTTGATACTTTGGATGCCTTTTTGGCTTTTTACAGGTGTCACCACAGCACCTCACTAGGTATCGCTTTTATGTTATGCACACATAAGCATACTGTTTTATATATGTATATATATGCATGCCTGTGTATAGAAAGTGCATGATGGTGCAATGTATAACAATTGTATTGGTGTGAGAGAGCTTATTCACAGATTGTCAGCTACAAAGACTATCCCAAGTGAGTCTCCACAAACTCGTTTCCAGAATCCCTGCAATTGCTTGAGTCCATGTTCAGAAAAAGGAGACTAAGAGCTATTATTAAGAAAAGTAAAACACACAAGCAGACCACTGCATTTTAAACTGCCACCTGTGGTTGGATAGAAGATTTCTTATCTTCTTGCACTGACCACTGGTAATTCACAACTCTGCTTTCACATACTACTTCTTTGTAAAAGGTAAGAGAATGGGCTTGGTTGTCCCTGTGCCTCTGCAGGCCAAAGGCAAACACACCAAAGTGAAAGTCCTGCGATGGGGGTGTCTGTTACATGACAACATTCTTCCTTTCCTGCAGTAGACAAAATATGTGGACACCAAGTGCATGGGCCACAGCAGTAAAGAAGACAGAAAGACAAAATGCAGAGTTAAACAACAGCTACTTTCCACAGGATGTTGCACTGGTGAATTCTTGGCTATTCAGACAGATATCTCCTGACTCCTTTTTTATGAGGAGTCATGTGGAATAGACAAGGGGTAACGGGTACAGGTTACAGAAAAGGAGATTCTTGTTGGACACAAGAAGAAAATTTCTCACAATGAAAACAATCAGCCGTTCTAATAATCTCCCGAGTGAAATGATGGCTTCCCCAACTTTTGGCACTTAAGATTCAGCTGAACAGGGTGCTGACCCACCTTGTCTAGACCATACTTTTGTCAACAAAGTTTGGGCCAGAGGATACTTGAAGTCTCTTCTAACCTGATATTCTATTTGTCCCAAGGAGCTATAAGATAAAGAGACAGAAGGCCAATGTGGTGCCACACAAAAACATAGGACTGGATGATTTTATCCTTTCACAAGAAAAGCCAAGTGCTACTTCTTCAGCAAAACTGCTCACATGTTAACACAGGAGAACCATGAGCCTTCTCCTGTCTTTTACTTGCAGGGAAATATTGGGAAAGGAAAGGGGTTTATTATTAACTGAATTTTAGTGAATGGTTTTCTTTTTACTTATTTTTGAATGATTCTTATTAAAGATGAATCAAGGAGGTACACATATTTTGAGTTGTAAATAAAAGGTGGGAACATCTTTTGTGCAATTAATGACTGAATGTCAGTTAAAAAAAAAAAAATAAAAAAGAGCAAGTAGAATTGGAAGAAAGTCAGGTATAGACTGCCCTCTTTTGGGGAAAAGAGAGCAAGGATGTGAAAGAGGCCAAAGACGTTTTTAAACACTACAGTGGTAATTTCACAGGACCTCGAAGGCAGACTAATGCTTTATTTACAGAAAAGCTAAATTGCTGACTAGAACACTCCAGTTAGTTAGACATTAGTCACTCACCAAATGTTGTCTTGTGGATTCAAACACAGCCATACTATATAGTACAAGAATTAATAAAATCACATCTGGGCAAGAACTGCAAAAGTTAGAGAAAGTGAGGTCAGCAAAGGCAGCGATAAAGCAACTGCTCCCAGCAGAGATCAGAGTAGCATTTACAGTGTCCTAGAGGTGTTAAAGAATTTTGTAATTCAATGTATACCATTCTGCCATGTAAACATTTTTCAAAGGTTTTAGACTACAAGATTACCAATTAGTTTGAGCTTTCTAAGATCTTGTCAAACTTAAAGATAGGAATCACATTTTATTGGTTGTGAAGGCTGACAAAGAAAGATTAAGTACTATGATCAATGTATTACTCAAGGCAGCTGTCACATGTCCGATATTCCTTATGTCAAGATTAATTGAGAAAAGGCAGTCTTCCTCCCCATGGAGAGCTGAGCATGAGTTGTGGAGACTCACAGCTGTCATGATCTTATTTCCATGCTCTCTGTTCTTGGTCAGTGGCTTATGATATAAGAAAAATTTCATTTTCTTAGTAACCATAGGGGTGAGTCCCATCAACCATGTGCTTCAAGAAAATCCCTTCAGAGTACAGCAAGATTGGCTTTATATAGTGCTTCTAATGGCATGGGTTGAGAAAGAGATATACGTTCCTGAAAAACAGGTCTAGCCAAAACATGCAGGCATCAGACATTTGCTGCCCTTTTTATACCTGTTCTTGGCACTGGACTCTTAACATGAATGGTGAGTGAGGAAAGAAAATAGAGAGTTGAATAAACATTGTACATAATAAATATGATTCTATGAAAATATATCATGTGGGCATCCTGGCCGAGGTGAAGCTGCTGCCACTCCATGTCCCAAGGTCCAGTTGGCAGCGAGGCTGAAGATGTACTCCCAGCAGGGACATGAACACAGGACACACACACCACATAAATGCATACACAAGTATATGCATATTTACATATATACATATATATGCATGGCCAGCCACATAGATCACAAACACTCAGAGCACCCATATGAGCATAGAAAACACCAAAGGCCTCATCCTGCTCCCCTTCCTGCTAAATGGGATAGAAGCCCACTAGTGAAAATAAAAATACATAACTGCGTGTATGCAGCTTGGACGCCTCCAGCTGCCGGTCTTACAGAGTCTGCCAAGTAGCAGGCCCTTGATCCCACCTTCCCTAGTTACTGGCACGTGGACACACAAAGCTCCAAGGCTGCAAAACCCACCTCGAGTTGCTGGTACAGACCATCATGCCTGTGTGCATGTGTGTATGGGTGCGCGAACACTTACACACACACAGATGGCAGGCACTTTCCCAAGTCCCAATAAACAGCCTCCTGTGCTCTAAGCCCCAGTTTTTAGAGACATAGAAGCACTCTTGGTCTCAGAGCTGCCCCTTAGAGTCCCACTGACACCCTCGTTCCCAGGTCATTCCACCCGCTCACTATATTGGTCTTCAGTAGTGATCATGCCCCCAGACTCTACAGACACTGACACCATAGACACAGAGGTGCTCTGAAGCACGGCTGGACTCCAGTTACTGCACTCGCACCTCTAGGCACACACATGCACACAGAATAGTCACTGACTCAGAAAAGAGATAGAAATGAATTTAATAAGGCAGGACAGACTGCTTTGATTAGGCACAGGACACAGCCAGACATGCACACTGACCAACACACTATTTACATACAACCAGTTCTTTAGACCTGCTCTGTCCCCGATTTTCCTACTTTTATTCCCTTCAAAATACCTGAACATCTCCTTTTTCCCACCTTTGGTTCCCCTCCAAAGTCCCGTGAGATGCTGCGCTGTGCTTCCCTTGCATCCCACCATGTGTCCCACCAAAAGGGAAGAAAGCTTCTTAGTCCAAATGTGATCCACAGAGCTGCTTCCAGCGACTCATGGTGATGGGCTTCACACCTGGACACTGGGGCTGAGGGTCTGCTGAAGCAGCCCTGGAAATCATCCAGGCAAGATGGTGGCTCCTCAGGAATCCTTGGTTCAGGTTCACCGCTACCTGCCATTGGGCCTCTCTGGTCCTCTGGGCTTGTGCAGATAGGCACAAGATGGCTCCTCGGATGGGCTTGCCAGTAGCTGGTCAGGGTATTACTTCTCTCTAAGTTTTTATCACATCTGTAAACAGCATAAAGATATGTTAGTCTTCAGAAACTGCTTTTAGGCAGCACTAGCACTGAAGTCGTAGAATCATAGAATATATACATAGAGACATAGAAAGTCAATGATGTCTAAGTATGTGAGTGTGGTCAGTTCCTCACTTAAGGTATGGTAGGCACCCAAAATACCCTCATACTCCCCAAACTAGGAATGAGACTAGTCACAGTAAAAGTTATACGCTAGGAGGGCAACAGAGACTTCTCTAAGTCATCATAGAATTGTTGGGTGATTTCACTTGAAAGGGACCTTCAACATTATGTAGCTCCATAGCCCCCCTGCCATGGGGGCTTCTATTAGACCAGGTTGCTCTAAGCCCAATCCAGTCTGGCCTTGAACACTTTCAGGGACAAGGCATCCACAGCTTCTCTGGGCAACCTGCTTCATTGTCTCATCACTCTCTTAGCAGAAATTATTTTCCTAATGTCCAATCTAAATCTCCCTTCTTTCAGCTTAAAACCATTCCCCCTTGTCCTGTCACTTTTGTTAAAAGTCCCTCTCACGATTTCTTGTAGGTCCCCTTTAGGTACTGGAAGGCTGATACAAGGTGTCCCCTGAACCTCCTCTTCTCCAGGATGAACAAGCACAGCTCTCTCAGTCTGTCTCCATACGATAGGTGCTCCAGCCCTCTGATCATCTCTGCAGCCCTCTCCTGGACTCGCTCCAGCAGGTTAATGCCCTTCTTCTATTGGAGGCCCCAGAGCCCAACGCAGTCCAGCAGGCTGGGTTTCATGAGAGCAGAGTTCCTCTGTGGCTCTATGTCCTTCTCCACCCCTTCATGTTGCTGTCACCCTGTAACTGATGCAGTCTACAATGTCACCATTTTGCCAGGAGGCTGGAACACTCTGGTTTGCCAGCGCCTCATCACTGGATTCAGAGCACTGAGCTGAAACAACCACAGTTTTGCCCCAGTGGAACAGGCAAGTGTGAATGTCTGCATGGTATGACTGAGCTTTCATTTAGCAGGATTTGTGTCTTGGCTTGCACACATAAAACATGCAGGATCAAATGAGAAAATACGCCTAGGCTGTTCCTCTTGCTCCTCTCTGACAGCTGGAGCACTCTTCATTCAAAAAGGTTGAATTGAAACATTAAGATGCCATCTGCAGCATAACAAAAGTATTTCTGTGATCTCAGACAAGCAAGCTTGTGCAGACTTTCACACACACCTCTTTGGCCTCAAAGGTAATTATGAGTTGCTCGGCTATAAATGCTCACTCATAGTAATGGCTGCTCTGCATACTAATCTACTGAAGGAAAAAAAATCACTTAAGGGCCTGTTTGTAGCTTTCTAATGTTATTTACTAACAAAACAGTCATATTTTCTATAACAACTGCCATTTCATTGGGTGCATATGTTCTTAACTCCAAACTATGAAGCAGATTTAACTCAACACCATCTGGTATGATGTGAACTTATGTGCTTTTTTGCTGTTTTAAAACAGAAATTAAGTTGTTGCATGTGGGGTTTATTCTCTGACGTATGTTAGATTCATAGCGTATTTCACCCAACCTTTTTGAACATCTTTCCTTCTCTTACATATATTCCCAAATGTCAACTTACTCTTTTGCTCTGTCAGGCAAATCCTGTCAGAGGAATACTACATGGAGAAGGAAAGGAGGGTCTAGTTACCAAAGCAGCTGGTATGTATAGGACTACAGCAGTTGGTTTTGCAGTCATTCCTTTCCTGATTTGTGCCTGAAGCAAAATGACAGCTGTACAAATGCACTAAGCAGTCCCTGTTTTCAGGATGTGCTGAACTCATAATTCAGTCCTAATGAATATGTCATTGGAATCTAGCAGCCTGTTTAGATTACAGCTTCTGCTATTACAGAGGGATTGAACGCAGATATGATAATGCTGTAATTTGCAATGAATAAATATCATGCTAAGGGCATGGAAATGGCAGTGGGCTGGGAGCTGTGTAGTGAATGTATGGATTTCCTGAGCCCTCTGAGAGCACTGAAAACACAGATAGAAATACCCCTTCTCTGTTTGTCCTAGGGTTTATACTTCGTGTTGGCAAGAATATTAAAACATAATTTTAACCTTTTCAGTTAAGCTATGCTATATTAGCCTTGAGTATTGTGCAGTATGCCTGAAAAACTGCTGCTTTTCAAAGGATAAGGATAAAGTCACATCCAGAATGAAAATTAGTTGAGACAGAACCTGCATTCTCCATTCACACTATCTATCTGCACAAGTGACTGAATGCATCACTCTCCAATCTGGGAGTGGCCCGTTGTTTGTTTTCTTCATTTTTTTGAAGACAGTCATGCACCCTTAGCTTCAAATTCTAAATGTTATTGAAAACACAATTTAATAACCCCAGGGAACAATTTTTATAGCTTTGCAGTCTGCTAGTCATCCTCAGACCGCACTTCGGAATAGTATTATTTAAACCAGTTATGATTAACTAAATAGTAAAGTAAAGAGTAAGACAAATCTCTGGAGCTCAGGAGTACAGGTCCTGAGTGCAAGTTCAAATACATATAAATATGGGGCAAAATATTGGGCAAAATGTCTAAAAAGTTTCCTCTCTGACCAGTGAAAAGAGAAAAGGTTTCTGGCTTTGACTATCCCAGGACTCCCAGAACTGATAATGAGTTGGAAATATTTATTCCATAGCACCTTTTTTTGGTTACTTCTTCGATTTCATCCAGTCCAAGCACGTATTGGTTATAATTAAAATCATATACAATCTACATTTCTTTTAATATGAATTTGAAAGTCTGGGGTATAAGAGAAAAGTAAGGTCTAATGGCAACAAAGAAATTAATTTCTTGATTCCAAATGGGATTAAATTACTGTTGAAATGTCCCAAAATTACAGCACAAAAGTCATTCATAAACAAAACACGAAGGTATCATCCATCAACACAAGAGCATGAGGCATTTAAGGTGCTTTTTTTTACTCCACTGGCCAAGCATCAAATGCAGGGTTTGTTCTGTAATTTCCAATAGGAATTCTACAGGATCTTGTGTCTTTAAACAAGCATTACAGCTAAATAGACTTTCTATGCCAAATTCATTTTGTCAATGTTTTTAATTTCTAAAAGGTCTCCTAACAAATTTTGTTCTTACTTAAATTTCATACAGAATTATATGACATATATGAAAGATTAGTTTCATGGGTACTTGTACTGGAGAAGCAAAATATAAGCACAACACATGCATCTGTCATTCAGACAGGGGCTACTTTCAGCTTGCCTCTCTTCTAACCTCACATTGTTTTTAATGTTCAGCTGTCACATCATATAGGACTTGTATGTTAGAAGGGGATTAGACAGAAAGGGCAAGTAGGACACAGGTAATTGACCAGATATGAGAAGCTTGTCTGCTGAATTTAAAAATCTGAGCATAAACCATCACCTCTCTTCAATGGTAGTCTGGAAAAGGAAAGCAATATACAAATGGCTTGAATAAAAACGTCAGCTTTTCAATGAAAGACACAGGGCTACTACCCTTTACTGTTAGTCATTAGGGAGATTTTCTAAGACAGCAGGCTGCAACACTGTGCCCTTCTGCATTTAAGAATTAAGGAATACACGTACTTGAAATCAATGAGCTAAACCATATATATGTCTATTTAGTTATGTAGTTGTAATACTAGTGATATGACAAAAACTGGTTGAAATCAAAGAATAAACTCTTCAAGGATCAAGTAAATAGCTTTCCTCAGTACTCTGAATTCTTTTGAAACAACTAGTTACCTAATATTTTTCTCTTCACTCTGAGTTTTTTTTACTGGTACAAGCCCGACTGAATTTGGTGGAAGCTCCATATGGAGACCCTAGGTATAAGCAAGAATGAAAGTTTCCCTTGAGAGCCAGAAAGCCTTATTCTTTGTTAGTTTTGATTTCATCATGTCAGTACATTGACACCTAACTCAGTCAGAAAATAGGTCTTGAAGTTACTGGCTGAATTTTATCAGCTTTTTGCAGGTTTCAAAGATTTTCAGATTTTGAGAAACAAGGTCCTACTTGACATATAGGACCATAACTCATAGGTAAGGCTTTAATTATCTTGGAGACAGGGAAATGCTTCACTAACAAGGGACAGATCTGCAGAGATGCTATACTTTTATTTCTGAAATGTCATTCTGTGGGTGGTTAACTGAGTGGGGAGGCCTTGATTTAGAAGTGAATTTTAAAATGTCAGTCAAATAGGCACTAGGTCTTTATGAAATGCCATACCCCAGCTATTGAGATCAAGACCAAGCTCTGTTTGCTATGCTGTATGAGTAGAAAAGGAATAAACAAGCAGGAGGGAGGTCTCCACTTCCAGAGAGAAATGCACGCATAGTCCTGTACAGGTGAACTTGTTCTGGCATAGGGATTTCTGTAGTGTTGCCAAGACCTATGCCAACAGTCTATCTAGAAGAGAAGGTCCCTGCATATAGCTACATGTGGATACAAAGCAAGATATTAATAAGTCAAACAGGGAACTTCAACTACTGTGAAAAGCCCTGTCTCCACTAAGACTCTGTTATAGTAAGAGTAATTAGAGAAGCTGATTCCAATATCTTTCGCCCCAGTACCATGCCTGGACAGCTGAAGGAAACCACAAAAGGAAGTTAGGGCATTATTCACGTCCTAAGCATAGACTGCTAATGCTATTTGAAATGTTCTGGAGTTTCCAGGCTGGCCTTCAGATACTATATTATCTCCCTCTCTTCTTTCTGTTGTAATATCCGTCAGCCCTATTCAGATGTCAGGGATGCCCTTCAGCATCTCAGTTGAAACTAAATTCCAATGTTTAGGCAACTCAGCTGAGCTCTTCAGATTAAAATTTGTCTGCCAGGATGTGCTTCAGAAAATCACATACTTTCTCAATGAAGAGAAACAAGAAGCAGCCAACATAAGTACTTTTCCTCCAAGAGGAACAGCTGGCACTAAAAATAGTGTATCCTAAAGCATTCAGTGAGTATCCAGCCCTCAAATCCATAAGACATCTACTTTCTTAGGCTTTCAGGCTCTAAATGCATATACATGAGCATTTCAGATCCCCAATTCAAAGCATAAAGACTGAGACACAGGGCCAAAGTTTCCATTTTCAGCTGATGGCAAATGATATGCATTTGTCTGAATGGGACCTTCAAAGATGGAGAAGTTCCTAACTCTGCCTTTAACAGAGGACCTAATTACAACATTTAGGAAGTACTATCATCCAAAGAATAAATGCATTTAAGGTGAAAAACCTGAGGCAGAAAGGTTCTTCTCAGGCACTTTTAACTGCCAGTGTCCAGAACTGTTCCTTTCCCTGTACTGAACTGGTTCTGAGTCTGGCACTTATGGAAAGAAGTCCAAATAACTTCTTCAGAGTAATGAAGCAATTAATGCAGTTGCGCTCCTCTTGTTAAATGGGAAAAAGAAAATATGGAATTGAAGTTCACTGCTGCAGACCTGAAACTGTATGTCATTTCTAAGACCAGTTTGGTCGAACTGTTGTAATACTGCCTGTCTTTGATGCTTCAGTATCTATAAAATAGAGCAATCAGTCAGAGAGTTTAAACACTGGTCACTACTAACAGTTCAGCTTTATGCCAGAGCAACTATTACTGATGTTATAATTTCTAAGTATTGGTAGAATGAAGCAATTTAAGGTATGCACTTTGCATATACAAACAAATGAACTTAAGCTTTATTTGAAGACACAAAATGGATGCCCCTTTGAGAAGAATATTCATGCTATTTTGTTTGGTATGATCTTACTTGAAATCACTCAAAGACAGAAATGCAAAGAGAAATATCATTCAGCTGAGTTAAAGACAAGCTGCATTTAATAATAATTTTGAGACAGGTTTTAACAATAATAAAAATGGAAACAAGGGATTGGTGCCATAAAACCTGTCAAATAAATGTAAAAAGGACATAAAAGCCCAAAATAGTTTTTACATAAAACCTCACCACAAGATAAAGTACAGCTTTTGGGCAAAAAGAGAGTTATATCTCCAGCAACTTCCATAAATAATTCACTGCTAGCTTGTAAACAATAGAGAAGCACAGTATGAATGCCAAAGAGGGTCTTTACATGTCATAAAGCCACTCAAAAGTGCACTTGCTGCAGCAAATCTGACTGTGAGCTTTGATGTTCTGGAAAAGAAACTGCTATGCTGAGGTCATCAGTTAGTAGAAAACAATTTCCCTCATACAGGGAAGCAGATGTACTGCTGGGCTTCTGACACAGACGGATTGGATTTAAAAAAACAAGCCTGCATAATGTGGGCTTGCAGGGGGAAAGAAATCTTCTGCATACTCCTAAATGACCAAAGCTCAAAGAAAATATGCCATCTTCCCTTAATGGCTATCAAAAGTTGACATGATAGTGTGGCAGGGTTCACACGCTGGCACAGTCACACTTTAAATATGCAACTTCTCTGATCTGCACCCTCTTTTTAAACTGAACTGCTTCTATGGAGAGCTTAAGCTGCTCTATTTGTTGAATAACAGGCTAAATAATTCAAGTGACATAGATCTGAAGTTCATTTCTTATCACAGCTATGTTTTAAAAGGTAACTCTCTCTGCTGTTTGAAAAATCTCAACACAAGAGGAAAGCCAAGGCTGTTGCAACAGTCTCTTTATTTATAGACTGATACCACAAGTGAATTAAAAAAAACAGTAACCTGATAAAAAGCTATATAGATATTGAGTGTATGTACAGGCAACTTTAAGACGTCAGACCTCTAATCAGCACAGCTGATTACTGTAAAAATAACAGAGGAGTGAGGATGGGCATCTGGTAGAAAGAGGAATGTAAGTTTTGAAATTCCAGTGAAGAAGAGAACAATGTGAGGATATACAGTGCTGGGCATTTGATTCAAGGAGCACAATCAATGTGACAGAAAAGGAATAGGTAGATTTTTTCTATGTTGCAACTCTTGACCTCTTTCAGAAGTCTCTGTAACGCTTTGAATTGCATCTGCAATTGTTCTGACCTACTCTACCTCCCAAAACCTTGTGATTCATGCTTTCTTGAAATCAAAAGTCTTTCCAAATTGGTCTGGTTGTTGGGTATTCAAAGGGCTGGTTCAGATTTTCATTTGTCTACAGCTGAGCTACATTCTCTGGCAAAGGAACTGCCTTTTCAAAGGGAATGAAAAAGAAACATCCTCATTTTGAGCACTGAAGGCAAAAGTTGTGGGCATCACAGGAAGAGACACAGAAACAAACACTTGCATAGTGGCATTTGGATTAATCACCTGGTTGAAACTTTAATAGAGTGATTGCAGAAAAAGCCCCAAACTTTTAAAAGGAGGTATTACATTCATGAAATTTAATAAAGAGCATCCTTCTGACAGGACTCAAGAGCTTGTTTAAGTCATAGACTGTAACCCAGAAAAAGAATCTAAAAGCACGTTTGGGGTGCTGTCACAGGACTGACTGTGACTAAGGTCTCAGTCCAGGACAGCACTGTTTTCTCAGAAGAATCATCATTTTGAATCCAAATCAAGCTACACCGAGTCTTTCTAGGACTTTGGAAGTTACCTCAAGCTTTTATATTGCTGGTTTGAATATCTTATTTCTGACAGGAGGGGTAAATTAAGACATAAATAAAATGCAAAAAAGAGTAACAGAAAAAACCCCCCAAACAAATAAACAAAAAGTCCACAACTTTTATATTTCTTACCTGAGGCAAGAAAAATGTGAACTTCCACTGTCAAAACACACAGCCAGTACTAATCTGCCCACCTGTAATCACCCACCTTCTATTTGCAGTTTGTCGTTCCCTCACTAAGCTGAATACATATCCTTGATCACACCCATCCTCCCAAGCTATGACAATACCTTCCTTCATAAAAAATTTAATGTCCGTTTGCAATGGAAAGACTCTTTGCTGAAGCCAAAACACACACAGAGCAGCTCAGAAATACGGCTATATCCTGCCTTAGCTCCCTTCAGGTCTCCGAGCTGGATCTTGATGGCTCAGACCCTGCCATAGTCTCCACTGCTGCAAAGGAAAAAGAAAGCATATACATACCAACAGGAGACTGTTTGCTTAGCTTTGATGTTAGCAGGAGCTCATATCACAAAAACTAAATCAGCAAAAAATATAAAATTTGAAAGTTTAAGAGAAGCCACTTTCATCCAGGAGCTGGGAAGTCTCATTCCCTCTGTGTTCTTCTTTGGTTATACATGTGAGATCAAACAAAAATGCTGGATGTAAACTGCTGAGCACTACAAAGGAACCTTGGGTCAGTTCCTTCCAGGTTCAGTTGCTCACCTATTGGTATGTGTTCAGGCCTTCCCTAAACAGAATAAGAAAACCAAAAAGTTTAGAACTTTCATGGACAGGAGGAAAAGCCTATGCTTTTTGTTCCGGAGCCTCTGCTCCAGGCTCTGATATGTCTCTACAAGGAACTTGTCATACTTGATTTCCAGAACATCTTCAAATTGCTGCCTCTCGCAGTCCCTTTTCAATAATCCCATGCCTAACTGGTGATACATATCTTTTTAAAAACACCCTGTGTTTTGAGTGTTCTCTGTTTACTGCGTTCACTGCTTGCTACCTCTGCAGCAGTCTGTCAGACATTTATTTGATGGCAAGAAGCCCATCCTGAGTGTCTTCAAATGTGAAAGGTATGCTTTAGCTACCCCTGCAATGGGACATCCAGAGTCTGCCTCTCCTATACAGATATCCTCCAGGCTATCTGTATCTACAGATACCCAGCCTTATCTATAGGGCAGCCCCAAAACCCATCCCTGTGAGATTAATGCCTTCTCTGGGGTAAAATGAACTCACATGGGCTTTTCTGCACCAGTATGAATAAACCTTTAGCCCAATAGAGCTTAAAAATAAATCCTGTTAGAAAAAGATGATCATTCACACAGTCTAGTTAAGCTTGGCTTCTGACATTTATTCACTGGGATGCTTCCTTCCTCTCAGTTCAACTAGGAGAAGTCAGGGGCTTATTAAATCTTAAAGACTCCTAGACTATGCTGTTGCTTCGTGAAATGCAAGAGAAAAATAGGTCACAGAGTTTTAACATCATTCCCTCTCATTTATTCAGTTAAGTTCAAATTTAAAAGGTGTCCTTTCTCACTGCATTATCTACTCATACCTACCATAACTCGCTGCCACATTCCCATGTGCAGAGTCCCAGAACAGTGGTTTCAGCAGAAGCTAATAGCCTTCAGGAGTATATCTGACTCAACGCCACAGTGCAACAGTGGAAGCCAAAACACAACTAGGAACAAACTGGAAATAAATTGTTTCAAGTGTGAGGGGTCTACTAAGGAATTTCTCAGACAGAGGGTCTCTTCTTGAGCATGTAGTGTATGTCAAACCATGAATTTCCTCTCTCACACCTTCTCTACCCTCTGCTCATTAGTTAACCTATGCCTTTAAGCAAGGCAATATTCAGTCAACCCAAAGAGCAAAGTTCCAGATTTCAGACTTTCTCACATACATCAGCCAATCAGTTACAATCAGTGTGATCTTTGCTACCAAGCATTGCCTGCATCTAATACCATCCGTACCTAGCACCAAAAAGAAAACAAAACAGAACAGCTGCAATAACTCTTTATTAAATCTAGCCACTTAAAAAACTACTACTTCTTCAATGTTGTGATTTTAGTAGCATTTGCATTTGTTGATTTAATCAGGCACAAAATTACTACTTCTGTAACATAGGCAAGAAAATAAGGCAAATGTGATCCTCTGATGATGTTCAGGTAAAAAATATTTCAGTCACAGGAAAGCATTAGACATCTGTACAAGGCACTGCCTTGGCTTCACGTACAATGTTTTAAACATCAATGTTCTAAGAAGATGAACACAGGTTGCAAATGACTAATGTAAGGGCTGCAAAGTTATTTGGGGGAATCAAAAACCTATTTTATTAGATAAGAACAAAAAAAGTGGAGTTTAGGCAAGCTTATAGAGTTTGGGAGTGGATTTGGTTTGTGCTTTGTAAGTATGACATAATTTGTGATAAAATACAAGAAGTGGAGCTCTTTAATTTAAAAGTATGTGTAGGTTCATCAATTAATGAGTATAAGCTGAGTGTTAACATTTATCCAATAGCTCTATGAAGAAAAGAAGGCTCTATTTTTCCGTAAAGTGAAAGCACAGAATACTTTCTTGAAGAAAAATGCTTTCCAGAAAAGCTAGAGTTTTAGCATAGGGAATGATGAGATGACAAAAGAGAAAACAAATTATATAGTGTGGCTATATGCAGTAACACAGTCCTGAACTCTGAGACATAGGAGGCCACTTCCCGCATTAACTCTCTTTTTCTCAGCATGACCAACCACCCCCAAGATAGCAACACACTGAGGATAAACATACAGGGGCGTTTACAGGGCAAATAGCAATTTCAAAGAAGCTGTACATAACTGATTGCTTCATATAAACCCTTAGTAATTATCACCTTTAACTCTGAGAAAAACAATATGACATTATTTTGCTTGACAAATATCTCTTTAACACAGCTATATATACTCATTCAGAGACAAAGATGCCAGTGTAAGCAGGCACATACATGTTCTCACCTTAAAATTAATGCTTTATGTGACCTAGTTTTAGGAAATATAAATAAAAGGCTTTTACTGATATATGTTGAACACTATGCCTTACTTTATGTAAATTCAAATGTCTAGTACAAAATGCCATCTTGTGAATATTTTTGTTTGCATTGGGGATTAATGTAGTTTAGAAGCAAGATATAATGGTTTAAAATCTGAAACAGACCCATATAAGCAAGCCTCATAGTAAGGATTTATTTTTTGCACTTATTCATCAGACAGATAATAAGTGCATCCTTTTTTCCTCTGTGGAGTGTACTCAGCGCAGAAAAGGAGAAGTCATTGTTGTAGATTATTTTACATTCATTTTAATAATGTAGTTTAAATGCAAGATGAAAAACTCTTTATACAACATGGGCAATATGCAGCCATCCTCAAAGGTTACCTCATGTACTGTTAATAGTTTCAAGGACTTCTTTCTCCATCACCTTGAGAATTTCCACCATATCATTTCTGAAGATATTTTCTACTAATGTGCCATGTCACTGAAGTTGCTTTCTAATAGGGGTATGCTATGTTCCCTAAATGGGAGGGGGCAGGAATGGGGAATGGGAGGAAGAAGAGCAGGGGAAAGCAGGAAGGGGAAAAAGGAACACAGACATCCATACCCTGAGATCAGTGAGATTAACATCTGAGAAAGCTCCATCATTTCATGGTAATTTCTAACCCAGCTACCTTCATCACTGAAATTCCTCCTCAGAAACACCATCAGAAGCAAATGTTTCAGCATAATGACCTGCCATGGGCAACACAGTTGCAGCTTGGGGAATTGCATTTAATTAATTTATTGCCAATTAACATAAAATTTTAATTACTGATTCAAGTATTTAGAAAAACAGTAAGATAAGCAATTAAACAAGCACTGAGGGAAACACCGCTCATCCCTGCTCCCCATGCTCTGTTTCAGCCCAGTGCCTCTCCTGACTTCCCTTGCTCTGTTCTGGCTTCTCACTGCTCTCCTGCTCCAGCATGAGACCCCACTGGGACACAGTCTCTCAGGTGTGCCCTTCCCCCATTTAGTTGCCCTGCAGCCCTGGTCCCTCAGGATGACCCAGCCCCAATGTGGGTCTCTCAAGGAAGCCTCCTCCTTCCAGCAGTGTGCGTCTGGTTGTGTTCCCCAAACCATCCCCAGTACCCATCTGCTCCATTTCTCCTCTCAACCAGGCACCCCACATCCACACAGGCAACCCCACTGCTACATCTGAGACCCCAGAACAGGAGATCAGGAAAGGACATCAGCAGTTCCTCCACCAGAAGATGGGACAAAATATGAAGCCTCTTGATCACCATTTCAAAAAAAGAAAGTCTGCAGATGGACCTCTAAGAGGCACTGCTCCTTCCCATTGCCCAGCAGCAGGCTGTTTCCTCCACAGGTCATTAAAAAGAGCAGGTCAAGTATCTTACCTGACACATTTTCTGAGAATTTCCTTTACCCAAAAAATAATGAACTTGCAAAGTCATCCAGCTATAAAAAATGCCTCTGCTCTGATCTCACAGGAGAGTAATAACATGAGAACCAAAAAATCAAGGGGTAAAAACAGTCCAGATTAATGTTTTTCTTTCCCCTATATATTCTTTCCCTAATACCAGTTTGTTGTTTTGATAAATATTTCTTTTGAACCTGAACAGCAGAATTTTTGATTTAGCAAATACAAAAACGAAATTCAAAGCAATATTAAAAATATCTAAAAGCTTCATATGTAGAAACAATATAGGAGCCCCTTCAGCGGCGCCACTGTCGCTAGGAGGTCTGGCAAATACTATCTTGTCTAAAAGTTTCTGTGCATCTCCACCATTTTTTGAGTTAGTTCAGTTTTCTAGCAGGCGCTGAACTTCCTGATCAGAAGAGCACTTCTACATTTCCTACAAGGTACTTCAGGGAATACTTCAATTGTTCTGCCTGAACTGCTGTGTGTTCCTGAGCACTGACACTGGCATCAACATCCAAGCTTAAGGTATCCTCTCTTTCAGATGACTGATTCTGAGAACAAAATTTCAGTAGTGCTTTGGACAAATTTTGGGGTTTACACTCAACAACTTTAGCATCCATTTGAATCACTTTTGCACAATCCAGGATCTGTGGGAAACAAAAAATCATTGCTTGAAACCCTGCTTTTCTTTTCATCAGTCCTTTTGCTATTTTTGCATTTGGCCTTGAGCAAAGTGCAATATGTTTCCTAGTTATTCCTTAGGACTGCTTTTCTAGTTTTCAGTTCATAAAATTTAGTAGGTTGTGAATGTCTTATTTTTTTTTCTTGTCTCATATATGTAGTCCAGATACAATCACTAAACAGGCATTTCAGTGACATTTCAAAATATCCACAAAAGGAACACAATAAAAGAAATTGCAACCTCACTGCACTGCAGTGTGTTATAATGGGTTGAAAATCATCACATCAGTTTTGACTAAATCTGTCAAATTCAGACTGGTGTATGCATATTGTTTATGCCTTAGTAGAATCATAGAATCATAGAATAGTTAGGGTTGGAAAGGACCTTAAGATCATCTAGTTCCAACCCAGCTGACTTGGGCAGGGACACCTCCCACTAAACCATGCCACCCAAGGCTCTGTCCAACCCGACCTTGAACACTGCCAGCAATGGAGCATTCACAACTTCCCTGGGCAACCCATTCCAGTGCCTCACCACCCTTGCTTCTTGCCTAATTTACATAGTGGACTCGGAATATGTAAAACCTCATATTGACACATATATGAAGATAGAATGTTTGTGTGTGTTTTGGAGATAGGGGAATTGCATCATCACCTGTTATTTCTTTATACACCAAGGAACCAGCACAATTAGACTCAGAGTATACTGCCTGAAAACAATTCACTACGTGAAAGTTATTTTGTGAATGCTATTAAATATTTAACATATTTGCAGAAATAAAGATCAATTCACTAATATTTTCAACTCAGGTATTAACTTTTTCACCACAAATTTGAAACTCATGTACTGAAATTAATTAAGATAGTGAATGTGATTTTTTTTTGGAAATGTTTCATAATTATAACTTTTTGGAGTAATTTGAGGAAGAGACACATTTTTACATCTTGATCTCCTTCATAAAGGCTATCTTCAAGGATGACGTGCTTGCCTTTCCTCTATTGTCATCAACCACTGCAGCCTGGTATTGTTTTACTTGATATGACACAACAAGACAGCATCAGAAAGTGTTTAGATTTTCTTTTCACAGCCTGATGTTTTCACTTTGTGAGGTAATTGTATTTTTCTGGAAAGCTATCCATTACCCTTCTATTTCACCTCTGAATAAATGATCAAGAACTGTGCCTAGACGGTTTTAGTGAAGCACAGCTGCAGCAGTTATCACTACGCCTGTAGTATTCATAAAGAGAAAATAATTTACCACAAGACATTCAAAACTGACTAAGAAAACAATGTGCATGCTCTTTGTGCCTCAATTGCTTTTCCACAGAGGTCTTCAAAGGTTTGTCATTTCACTCACCTCTCTGCAGAGCAGAAAACTCAATTTACGCTGCACGTCAATTGTTTTTGCACAAAGTTGCACAAAGGTAAGAAGGATGTCTCCTTTTTTCTGAATAAGCTGCTTATATTTTCTTACAATGATAAACAAGTTTAATGCTGAAACTGCAATATAACAGGAGGTGGTGAGAACTACAAGCAGTAGAGGGTTTAAATTATTTCTAATTTGGTTTAATATGAAGGTACACTAGCTGGCCTTTTTAGACTTGAGAAACAATCACATCAAAGTTTTAAGAATCCATCCAAATAAAAAACAAGAATGGAAAAAATGCATTCAAAAATATTATATATGCCAGGAAAATAACATCATGTTTGTATGTATGTATGTTAAAAATAACTGTCATTAAAACCATGGCAGTTTAATAAAACAATTCATTATATAACATCATATTAAAGCAATCAAAGAAATACAAAATATTTATTTAATATCAACTGTATGTAGTTCAGAACTCCTGCATCAAATGTTGATTTCACATTGTTTTAATTATTATCTACAATGATTCAAAGTGAAAAGAAGTTTATATGCTTAAAGTCTAATGCTTAAAAAAAATCATGGCTACAGCAAAAGGCAATGGAAAAGCTCTCATTACCTAGAAGTGGGGCAGCATTTCACCCATAATGTCCATTCAGTGTCATAAACTTAAAACACTATTCAGCTGCACTGACTGACCAAGACTATTGTGTGGGAGTACAAAAGGATGAAAAGGATGTGAGATAACAGTTCTGGATAGCAAGAGTCACCTCTGGAACCCAGGATTTGTCACAGCTCCTTATTGTCCACTGACTGAATATGAGTTCTATTGCAGCCAGTATTCTAGCTCTTTTGTGAACATTTTTAATTCAGTCTTTGGCTGCTTTCCCGTATTTCTTAGCACATTCTAATATGCATTTCTCCCAGTTTTCCATAACTAGTCATGGGTGGGCAAAATGCCATCTATTAACTACTGTATCCTTTAGCATCTGTATTGTCACATTAGTAGCTGGCTGCTGACTTTTCAACTTCATTATTGCAAAACATCACAGTTAGAAATCAAAAGTTAACTCTAAGTTGCAGTCAATTCAAAATGTGGTAGCACTTTTCTGAACATGACTAGTGCTTGGCAATTCTGTTGAATCTTGAACCAGGACCAAGACTTGAGTCCATTCTTCAATATAGTCAGTGCAAGAAAGGCATTTCTCACAGTGTGACCTCTTATACATATTTGAAGAGTTCTGTCAACAGCAGCAAGTTCTAGCAGCAAGAGCTAGAGCACCTTTACACAGAAAAGCAAGCAGAAGCAACCACACTCAGACAAAACATTCTGAGCATTTTTCTTTTCAAGCTTGTAGCTATTCAATTTACTTTATCATTCTGCTTCCTTCCATTAGAGTAGCAAATGAGCCTTCTATTGACAATCGATCAAAGACAACACGGGCACTACTGCGTGTGTGAACCATTTGACTTCAATACCTGCCTCAAGCGGTTTTCAACACACTGTTGATCTGCGACATAAATTTCACAGGAGCTATATATGGAGTCATATCACAGACGTTGATTATTTCACAAAACAGTATGCATTGCTGTCTTTTCCCTTCAGTCAAGTTCTCCTGACCTATTTTGTTCATGAGGTTAAGGTACTGTGCAGCAGTTCCTGCATTGCTCAAAGGCAATAAAGATGAGAGGAAAGAAAAGACACTGGCAGCATGGAGGGCCTGAACACTCTGCTCCTATAGTACCAGGATAAAGGCAGAAATTATAAGAGTTTTTGCTTTGATTTCTGGTTCTGCTACAGAAAAATGAAAAGTCAGTAAAGGAAGGGAAAAAAATGCAAGCTAGGCTGGTTGTGACAATGGTGTATTCAAGGAAACAAGCTAGAAAGGAGAAAAAGGAAGGAAAAAATTTTGTGTTGTTCCTAGTAACTGGAACAGTTTCAGGAAATTTTAAGAATATAATACCATCCCAGAAAAACCTTAGGAACTGTAGAAAATATAAGTAATGTTGAAAAAGCAGTTTATTTATTTGTGTTGGAAACTGTAGGATATTGTAGGATCCCAAACATGCTGCATTGACTAGAAAAAAAAGAAACATAAAAGAGACTGAAGATACATTTTTAACAGCAAAACCTGCTTACTGAATGATTTAAAACACTGATATTTGTGAAATAATTTTAGAACTGAAGTACCATTAAACACATTGCACGGATGAAACCCTTGGGAAATGGCTAATCCTGCTTTTCAGTCTGGAACTAGATTGTGCAGAGCAGAACCTGGAAAGAATTGCCATGCCTGTCACATCCATTTTAGACACTTACATGTGCCTGTCCCAACAGCAGCAGGGACATTATTCCCACAAATGGACATGTGTGAATTTTCCAATATCCCCACTTTCATTCAGCCTATGAAAAGCCTTCTCTGCTTTTTACTCTGTTAAAGTGACAGTGCTTTCCATTTCCTTTAATAAATAATCAATGTTTAATTGGATTAAAAGATTAAGGATTCAATTATAGGTATTAAATAATCCTTTATTCTGATTAGTTTTGTTGTTTTTAATGAGGTAATATTCTATAATTAAATCACTGGATACAGAAAGTTACAGTATAATTAATAAGACCATGGTCCTAAATGACTTAGAATAACGAACCCAAGCGAGCCCCAGATAATTAAAAACACTCATGACTAAAATCTGACATATTTCCTAAGCACACTTGGAGTGCAAGGGTGATCTTACCAACCACACATTGCAACAGGCTCTCTGTGTGACCTTGGACAAGGTATATCATCTTGCTGAGGCAAACTTTGTTAGCCTTAAAACAGTAACAAGGTCTTAAAGTAAGCTTCAGTGTCAAGGAGAGGTGCTCATTCTGCATGCATACTGCCTAGTGGGAATGGATATTCTTGGTATTATCAGAAGATAAATAATAAAAATTTGGGAACAAAATGGCTGTAGCAGGTAAGAAGGAAAGAACACCTTTCTTAGCATTCCCTCAGGGACAGCTGCAACTGGCAGATGGCTAAGGAAATGCCAGGCAAGGACTGTGAGGTATCTCTGCCTCTGTCTCACCACTACAACTTGCAGCTGGTGGAATTCTTGAGGTACATCCTGTTGTTTAACAGCTCACATTTTTAGCAGATTTTGAACCCAGCTCTATGTGTGATAACCACAGCTTCCCCCCATAAGGAGTGCTGCAATTTAATTGCACACAGTGTAAAAACATACTCTCTTTTCTGTCTCTAGCTGCTATTTTTATTTCATGCCCTTCATATAATGTGCTATGAAGACAAAGGAATAAACTTTGTCCACACATCTTCTCCATTAAATTTATTATTTTGTATCAATTTTCTACTTATTTTATATTTTTTATTATTTTCTATTTAATTTATATGTATATATATTTATCAGCCCGAGTTATCTCTTTTCCAAGCTGTTTTAAGTTTTTCCTGGAAGGAAGCCATTCCATCTCTACAATTACATTCCCTTGACCTTTTTTGTTTCTTTTTCCCTTTTTCAAGAAACAGAAATAAGAACTATACATACTGTTCAAAATGCGGTACATCCCATGTTTATAAAGGGGCACAATGATATTTTATATTTTGTTATCATTTCATTTCCTAACCATTTTTATCATAGTTTTTGCTCCTCTGACCACTGTTGAGCATTTAACTGATGTTTTAATAGCACCAGCTACAACAATTTCAACATCTCTCTCCTGAGAGACAATAGCTAATTTAGGACCCATCATTCTGTATGTACAATTAAAGAATCTGTTTCTCCATGTGCATCTCTTTGCATATATTGACCTTGAATTTAATCTGCCATTTTCCTGTCCAGTCATTCAATATCATGAAATCCTCCTGTAACACTCTGTAGTCAGATTGACAATTGAACACCTTCAGTAATATCTCAGCAGCAGCATATTTTGTCACTCTGTACCTATTTTTTTCTGTCATTTATGAATATATTGAATATCTAAACTTCCTGAACAGCAGCATCCATTGTAATGCCTCCTCCTATCTGTACCTTTAGTTTCCTTCCACAGAATCACATAATCACATCTTCCTGTCTTTGCATTTCCTATCATATCTGCTTTTATTAAACTACAGGTGGAATTTATCTTTTATCTCAAGACAGCTTAGTATTCTTAAACTTTTTGATGAGGGATCATGTCAAAAGCCATTTGGAAATCCAAGTAGACCAACTTAGTAATTGTATTCATCTATCACTGGCTCCTTCAAAGAACTCTAGGTTATTTGTGAGGCATGATTTCCCAATATGAAAGTGTTGCTAATTCTTTGCCATGTGTCGTATTCGTAGACCTTTACAAGAAAGACTGCATTCCTGAATTCTATTTACTTAAGTCTTTTGTTTATCATGCTTTTATATACCTATTATATAGAAGTTTAGTCTGTAGTCCTCTACATCTCCTTTGTTACCTGCCAGTTCATAGTCCCCTAATGTGCAAATGATCATATAACCTGGAATTCATTATGTTATAGCTTAACAAAATGGAAATTACTTGGCAATTTGAAAGATGTAAGTGCCTGAAAGAAATTTGGCAATAGCTGGTTCTTCCATCTAGCTGGCAGTGATACAAGATGCAATGGCTGGAATTTGAGCTATCAATGTTACGACAAAATTTCTGAGCTATATTCAGAAATACGTAGGTAACCAGTCAGTGTTTTCAGTCTCCAGTTGCAGTGAGCATGTCAATAGTGGACAATTTTAAGTCCAGGTGGGATGTATTCTTACACCATATTGTCTTCAGATTTGCAACCCTGCCTTCATCCCAGTTTCAAGCATTGATCTGCCATGAGTGTGAGCTGCCTGCCTGGGTACCAGTGGCCCAACTATCCTGGTTTTTAATTGAGTTGCTACTTATGTCAGAAAGCCTCTCTCTGATCATTGGAACAAATCAGAAAAGTTCCTGGCTTTCTGGAATAGTCCATACAGCTTACAGCTTGTGTCAAGTTGCCCACAAATGAGGGCAATATCACCAGGCTGAGCACATCCACACTAGGTGCAAGGAAATTTCCTCCATTCAGAGAAGTTCTAGTGCAGTGTGATGTGCTGCAGATGTTTGCAAATCATCTCTTAAGGCCTGGTAGTTGCTGAGTCTATGGATATTGTATATCCTAGCTATTACAGTGGACAACTCTTTCTAAATTATCTCTTTAATAATCTGCAAAATTGTCTTCCTTATATTTTGTTGCGTAGGTCACTAAGGAAATTACTGCTATCAAGCTGATCACAATTAAAGCAATAAAATTACCAATGAGACAAAGAAATGGTGGTAGCTATTTTTATACAGTATTTAAAATTATCAGCTGCTACAAAATTTGCTGTAGTGCTGGCAAGCTGATTCTTAGCTTCTAGGGTCTGTGAGCATCAGCATATTTTAGTTCCAATCTTGAGGTCATTCTTACTTCCAAAGAAGCTACTATTAATTTGCAGCACTTATTCACAACCTTAATCTTGCTCCATTAATGTTAAAGTTTAAGTTTCAGGTGGCTTTCTAGATGCCTAGGATCTGTTAAACAATGCCCATGGAGTGCTATATTCCAGCTGGTCATAGGCTCCAAGATTCTTTTAAAATTTCTTGTGACTCTATTTGAATGAGTGGTTAGTTTTTTAAAAAAAATCCTAATGCTTGGACAAAACTCACTGAAACTCCTTTGTCTGTTCCAATAAATGAAGCTTGAGAGAAGGATTTTTAAGAGACCAAAGAAAATTAAGGGAAGGGATTGGAGAGGTTTTGGAAAATGAGAGTTTGAGACACCGATTAAAAAAAAAAAAAAAAAAAAAAAAACACTGAAGCAAAGGTACTGGGTTGGAGCCAAAACCACTTTTTTTGAGACTTCAAAGGTGGAATTTGAGATTACAAAACTCCATTTTTATAGTCTCGGTGACAGCCTGTGAGTTTGCTGTTTACATCATGCTGGATTAGACATTTCAAATGAAAACTATGTGAAATTGAATTAGCAATTGTTCTGTCACTGCAGCCTGTCTGAATCAACTTTCTTCTTGAAAAATACAGAGTCAAGCCAATTACAGTGGCTCAACTGGTGGAGCAATGAGATGTCTGCTTTCATCCACAGAGTTGGAGACAGCTTTTTTTGTCATTCATTGTCAGAAACAGGTTTGAGTGACTGAATCGCATGCGCACATGGAGCATCTTGAGTGTATTCCCTCTTTACCTTTTTGGCAAAGGAATGGCATGATTTAAGAAAACCCTCACCTAACCACTTTCTGTTGTTCTACCTTTCATTAACAATGTCAATATAGATATTTGGTTATTTTACCAAATTTACAATTTTCTTAGAAGCGATGCAGGTTGAAGCACACACATATGGTGCTTACTAAGGTGTAATTCCTTTGTTCTAACACTCCCACATCTTTCTTGGACTGTGACTGCAAGCTGTGGCATGGACTGAGTCTGCTTGGGATATATGAGCTTTTCAATCTCACCTCTATCTCATGGATCTACATGAAAAAGTATACACATAAAAGATAAATGGACAAACTACTGCATGAGCCTTTAATTTCAGTCAGCATTTTGGAGGTCAGTTGCTTTGTAGGACTGAGGGCACAGCAGATGGTGGGCTTGTATTGCAGAGACTCTTCGTACTACAAGAATGGATAGATTATTTTGTCTCTTAACAAAAACAAAATTAAAACACATCTCTGAAGACTGTTGCCCTTATAGAGGAAGTATGTGCTTTAAAGTGCCACACTTTTGCATAGTCTTGATAATCAGTAATGAAGAGAGAGTGCAGAAGATTACAAAAAAACATAATCAAGTGATAATAACAAATATTTCAACCTGAAGACATTTCAAAGTTTTAATTAAAATTATTAGTTCTATTGACATTGTAATGTCTTCGGGTAACATACAGGCAAGTAATCACAGAACTCCCAAATGGACTGCATTACACATGCGATTAATTATGAAAGATGCTGGAGCTCAAGCCACCCTGGGATCTCTGAGATTTAAAGCAGGGGCTCACTACAGAAGGCAGCTCCACTAACACAGTGAGCAGATTAAATATTATACTTAACCCAGATGCTGTGCTGCTATGATGCATCTCAAATCTGTTCTGCTAGCAACAGTCTTTACTCCTTTTCTTTAATAACACAAATGCTTCTCCTTTTGCCTAAAGTAAAAGCTGGTATTTTTAAACACAGAGTGTGAGAGCTTGGGGGACAAAAAAAGCACCACCTACAGAGATGTTCTTTTCACAAGATGCCCTCCACGCTGCAGGGGAAGAAAAGTTTAATCAAAGTACAGGGCCTGATTTTACTTTTCTTTCTCTGTGGCACTGCCTCCACCCAGGGCTCCCACTCCGAAGTTCTTTCAGGATTCTCAGATTTTTCTGAAGTTAATTTTGTCACTAGGGAGCAGGTCTGAAGTCTCCTTGCCATAAGACAAGGGATGGTAATAGTATCTCCAATTCACAACATAATGGCTTAATTTAGACCTGAAGGGATTGTTTAGAAACTGTCCTGGGTGTACTTTGACCTATTGCTGCCTGTGTGCCTGAGCACACATTTGAAAAGATCTTCTATGTCCCTCTGTGAAACTAAGTTATTATTTCAATAGCTGAATTTCATACTGAGCTGTTCTGAATAAACTTCTCTGTCAGTTCAATCCACCTAAGTCCCAAGGCTTACTGTCAGGAAAAGTAAGAGTCTAAGATCAATCTTGTTTATGATTTTAAGGCATCATACACAGCAAGATCAAACATATTTAAAATAAATGCAGGCAAGGAGGTGATTGTAGCTTTTATGTGACTTTTCCAAACTCTTTCTCAGAAAGGCAAATACTCCGCTCGGCTTGACAGGTGCCTTTCTCCAAATGGACTTCTAAGATTTTCCAGCTTGCTGGACCAAAAGCTGCTAGGCAATTCCTAAGCCCATTACTATTGATAGTATTTCTGCCCAGGAGGGAAGTGAGGATTAGACGTAAGGCCTTTCCCTTTCTTCCGTACTCAAAATGTTGCTACTGATGAAGGCTGTTTAACAGACCTGATAGTGCTGGAAGGCTATGGTTTCCTCAGAAGCATAAGGAAGGGAATGACTATGGATGTCACTTTGCAAAATAGAGCTGTATCCTATAAGCCTGTCCAGGCAAATTTTCTGCTACAGGACTGTATTTGAAGACCACTGATCTCAGCAGCTGCTCTGCAGGGCAAGGCAACTTGGCTGGGAGTTGTCATGAAAGAAGCAACAAGTCAGTGGTTTGGAGCACTTATCAAGGCTGTTAATGTAAGAAAAGCACACTTATTAAACTGAAAATTAACATCTATCACCATGGCTTGGAAACATTCAAGCTTTTTACATAGCTTAATTTGCAGGCAGTTGCAGATCATACCCCAGCATCCAGAGTTTCCTCATCCCTTCTGAGGGATTCATTTGTGTCAGGTATTCGAAATGATAGTGCAAGGGAAAATGAGGACTGGTTACTCAAAAAAGGATGAAAATACTTCATTGCAACCTTCCTCTTTCCAAGTGCTGGGGAAAAGACTGCTCACAGGGTGTCCCACTACAGTGACATGGAGGTTTCACCAAGACAAACCACCTTTATCCTGCCAGGAGGTGTCAAAGACCCATATGGTGTGAGAGAGGTCTCTGTTCTGCAATAAAATGGTGGCAGGATTCAGTTCTCATTAACAAGTTCTTTAGGCACACCAAAACACTCAGACTAGACCTGAGTTTAAGCATCCATATTTTCTGAGTGGAGAAACCACGGATTATAGATTTAATTTGAAAGAAGATAATGGTGATTTTTTTTTAACACTCTGTAAGTGTATTAGTTACTATTGGTATCCTTACAAAAAATAAATGCTTGAGTCATTGTTGGAAAAATGCATAGACTATACTTGTTCCCCATTGTACTGCTGCTTAAATATTAATATTTAATTAATTGTTTAATATTAATTAAGGACTAAAATTTAATTAATTCTAAGCAAAAATTAAAGGTGGCACTCAAACACTGAATTAATCTGCATAAGCTGCTGAAAGCTACTTTTCATTTTTCTTTGTATGCTTTCTTTAAAGCACGACTTCCTCTTATGGAGCCCATTAGTATTATTAGAACAAAATATACTGATTTCAGCAGGGCCGTTAGTTCTTCTGTCATTAATTCTCTCCACTGAAGCACATTAGTACCTGACACAGATGTGTCAGCCACTTCCGGGTCCATTAATCCAATCTGCACTCTGAAAAAACACTTCTAAATAGTTCCAAAAGTACCACAAAGAAACCTTTACAATGAGGGTGGTAAAATGTTGTCACAGGTTGCCCAAAGAGGTAGTAGATGCATCATGACTGAATGCACTCAGAGCCAGGCTGAATGTGGTTCTGGGCAACCTGATCTAGCTGAAGATATCCCTGCTCATTGCATGGGGGTTGGTCCAAATGAACTTTGAAGGTCCCTTCCAACTCAAACGCTTCTATGATTCCATAAAAGATTTTTTTGTGTAGAAGAGCTAGATTTTCATATTTGGAGTTTTTCTACATGAATTAGTTGCGCACATGAGATTTTATGATGCACTTTTTCTATTTTTGAAAAGCTAAGGTACTGAAATTAACTTTGCAGTAGATGCTAAAACAGATTTAAGAGATATTTGAGTCTGCTTGTTCAATAAGCAGTCTGAGCTCTAAGCCAACAATGGAAGAAAAATACAAAGAGACAATATAAGAAAAGAAAGAGATGTGACTGTCCATGGAGACAAAGCTGACAGTAATGTAAAGACCAAATTCCATACAGGAATTTGTTACTGAACAAATTCTGAGATAACTATCTACAATGACAAGAGAACAGTAAGGGACAGTTTAAGCAGACAAAGTGTATAATTTAATTCTCATTTGAGCTCAGTTTTCAATAAGGGCATAATTTTACAGGTTTTAGTGTGGGGAAAACATCCATGGAGCATTTATGGGGAATAACTCAGGAGGAACATTATTAACATCTCCTTTACATTGTCTTCCTTAAAGGACAGCACAGATGTAACTATTCTTTCAACTATATTAACTTTTCAAACTCCTGGGAGCCATTTTAATGAACATTTAAAATAGACTAGGCTGATTGTTAGTTACAAGGCATAAATGAAGCGGGATGGCCTGTGCCATACTAGTGTTTCAGCTTCAGCCAGAGAGTTCAGTGGAAAGAATTCACATGAAAGCATGAAAAAATCAAGGGGAAAATATACTGAGCTTCTACAAAGTGCTTCCCATAAGCGCTTTTCCATAGCCAATGTCCTTAATGATATTTGCTTTACAATATTTCTACTAAAGTGAGAGTTTGCCATATTCATTTAACAGAGGGTACCTCAATGGTGAGTGCACTATTACAAAAATGAGCACAAGGTAACCTGGGGGATTCACTTAAATAAAAGATGCCATTATTAAAGGTCAAGCTATTCATTTTTTAAACCCTGAAGGACTGCATTCCTAGAAGATGCAAAGTTTTTCCCTACTGAAATGGAAAATTATAACTTTTCCCATAGTTTTTTAGAAGGACAGATTCCTGACATTTATTGTTCAAAAAAATTCTAGGTAGCAGTAATCAGGGAATAAGTGTGACCTGTGTCATTCTACCTGTTTTCTTCTTATCTCCTTGATGCTGTAAGAAAAATCTGTTGGGAGAACACAAAATGAGAATGATTCACACTGAAAAAAAAGAAATCTAACAATGTGCCCGTGCTCATCAGCAAAAAAAAAAAAAACGAGAAAAAAAAAAAAAAAGGTGAAAATAAAAAAAAAGCTTGATATTATTTGTGCAAGATGTACAGCATTAAAAATTCAAGACATTTATTTCAGCTGGCAGGCTGCACCAGTGAACAAAAGAGTGTGGAAGCAATCCACATAGACTTCCCTGTCAGGAGGTGCTGGTATAGTCTTGAAATTACACAGAGTAGAGAGAGCAACTGGGCTGTGGCCATCTCCTGCTCTGCCTGAGCATCCTGCCACTGGATAGAGTGAAATGCCATTACTGTTTCTGGAATGATGCTTAATTCATGATGCGCCATATAGAAGCGCCATATAGAACTGAAATATTTTGCATTTCTGCCAGACAGGGTATTTCATAGCCATAGACTGACAATTCAACTGACAGTTCATAGCAACATAGCATTCAATAATGCCATCCTAAAAACAACCTTGGAAACAAGTTAAAGTTTTCAGGGGCAGACATAGCATGCAATGCCACTGAAACATGTTTTCCGCTGATTGAGTCATTCAGATGTCAGAAACGTTGAATGTCATAATGATGACATAAGCCTCAAAAAGTAACAAAATTTGTATCTTCTCTATCATTACCTAAAACCCCCTTTTATTATATGCAGAAATAAACCTTGCAATCTGCCATCATCAGTGTTGGTACTGTAGAGCTCATAAAAGAGCTCAGGAAAAGTGCCTGGCAGAATAAGCAAAAGCACTGTTACATATCAGCTATTTCTATATTTTAAAAAGTCCACTGGTGACCTTAACAAATGGATTTTCTGACTGTATGAATACCTAATTTCACTGCTCCATTACATTCTTTATTACTTTTACTGGATTCTGGTAACATTCCTTGTTCATCACTGGAGAAAAGCAATTCCCTCCACCTCTCTTTGTCCTTGTCCTGTGGCAGTCATTACTGATGATGATGTGTCTGTAGGTCAAGACTTATCAGAAATTGGACACCTTAGTACCTTTCTCTAACACACTCAGAAAGCAGAAGAAAAAAAAGTATTATGAATAGCTGGCATGTCTCTGCAGTCTTTTGTGGACGACAGAGAGAATGAAGTGTTTGACAGCACCCAGCATGTGAATCTGCTAGAGTACTGAATTGTCAGTTGAAGTGGAAAACATAAGGATATTAACACCAGGCAACTTTTCTACTGAACAGAAGGGATTTGCCTTTCTCTTTTCAGAAGGGAAAAAATCCTCACATGCTTACCTAATTATGTGTCTAAAAGCTTAGGTTAGGCCATTTTTTAGAAGTATAGCTAAATAAAGTCAGTTTCAAGTTACAGGAGGTTTGTAACTTCAGATGCTTCAGCATCTCCCCATTGCATGTGCTTGCCTCTTTTCTTAGTGTAATATGTACGTGAAGCTATTTTATATGCATTTGGTTACAAATCCTTTGCAGTCCTTACTGCATTTAATATCTAAGCACGGAAGACACACTAACATGACACACTAACAAGACAGACTTTATGATTTTTTTTGTTCTGCAAAATGTTTTTCCCCCCTCATTTATCTTTAATGATGGTCAGTGGCAAAAGCAGGCACCCTAGGGTGATGTTTTTAAAATAGTCCAGTGTTAATAAGTGCCTTCTGTCAAGATCACTGCTACAGAGCTTCGCTGAAACTGCTAGGAGAGTGCCTGAGGTCATTCATCATGGAGCTAATGTTTCACTGTTACACCACCTTCTTTACCCAGGTAGGGTACTTCTTTCTTTTCTGCAAACAAGCTACCATGCCAAATAGTTCTCCTTGGCTGCCTTTGCTGCAAACTGCTCCCACAAAAATCTCAGAGCATTTCAGAAAGATGAATTTCCTAAGGAGAAAAGCTACAGATACAAGGCGCTAACTCAATCCATTAAAGCAAAGACTAGCTGACAGTATAATTCCTTTACTTTCCAGACAGGTGGATTTCTGAAAGCTACTCAACACCAAAAACAGAAACAAAGAGAATATGAAAGCCCAGAAACTACAGAGCATCTTTCTTTTACTAATGTAGTAAAGACAATTCTAAATGCCAGTATATTAGACCATCACATTTACAAGCTTGAGACATAGCCAAATTTGAGCAATGGCAAGTCTAGAAATTCAAGACGAATACACAGCAGTAATAGGGCATATGAAGCCTGACTCTCTTCACGTTTCACCATTTGAGATCCAGTGTGATCAGTCCTGCTAGTGGACATTTACTCTCAATTCATGGCACAGTGAATGGAAGTTGAGTCAACCTCACACTGGGGTTCACCGCAGAAATAATCTTGGACTGCACGCCCTCAACACTGACAAGAGATGCAGGCCTTAGATTGAAAAGTTATGTTGACAGGTGAACTATATGAGTGACCACAGGGGTGGGAAAAGACTCTCAGTTTAATCACTACTGCATTAATGAATGCTAAGGCGTTGCATTATACCGTTCATAATTTCTGCATTATAAGAGCTAGCAGTCTTGGGAGGGAGAGGAGGAAGGGTGACAAGCTTTTCCGTGAATGCTGAGCCTTCCAGCTTTCAATTTGGAGACACCTGGCTTGCTTTTGAACCATCTCATCTTTATAACGTCTCCATTTAAGCCTTCTATAAAGATTTGGTACTGTAATCAAGTAGCAAAACTGGGTAAGAACGGCATCTGTCATACTGAAAAACATACAGATCCTCTTTTTGACTGCAACTTTTTAGACCATTTCCCTTCCTTCTGTGATCTAGGGTGAAACTCTAAAAAGACAAGCCTTTCTGGAGGCAAACACCAACTGTACCTCAAAGTCTACAATTCTGTCAGAGTTGTCAACAGCTGCATTTTCTAGCAGAAACCCCAATGTCTTTAAAGTCCATCTACTGTTCTGCTTATGGTCTCCATGGACACTGATCTGCTAAGATGAAACTCATGAATGGATTATTTTCAGGTGCATTTAGTATTGTCTTGACACTTTATGTCCCCTGCTGTTTCCACCACCTTAGAGAGAATGGTTTGACCCTTCTCAGTGTATCCATCAGAGATGGATCTCTCCAAAAAGTACTTTGGTCTAAACGAAATATAGCTCTGCAGTGACAGTGTTGCATATGCTGATCATCTGTACCACTGGTACTGTCAAATCTGATTCAAAAAATAAATACTTTATAGCATGAAATGACCCAGGGACCTTTTTAATCTCAGACTTCTTTACAACTATTATATGGCTTGACTCACTCTCACTAAGCACACACAGAGGATAGTAGTGCGACTTCAGTGCTAGAAGCGAGGCTAACAGTATCGACAGGGATTTTTTAACAGCTGCATTCAAGGGAATAGTGTATGAAATCACATCTGGGATTTTCCATTTTTTTTTATGTAACTCTTACTCAGCCACTCTGGAACAGTAAATAACATGACAAATTAATCAGGACAAATCAGTCTCAGTTGTGGAGGTCAGAAGATATTGAGGAGGTTTAAAAGTCTGCCCTGCGAAGTAAGTCCAGCCCATGACATAGTTTGTTTCTTTGAAAAAACAGTAACCTGAAGAACTGTTATCTAGCAGAGATACTCTTCTAATGGAAAGACCTTATTGTTACATAAGCAGTTGTTCTGAAGCTCATATGAGTCAGAAGCAATGCTAAAGCATCTATGAACTGGCTGTAAGAGACCAGCTGGTCAATGACAGGAAGAAGCCTTTACCAAAAAATAAAAAAAAAACTTTAAAAAACCCCAAAATATACAACTAGTGCAAAAAAAAAAAAAAAAAATCAAGGTAAGGAGAAAACCTAAAGGAATTACTTGTATATACAGTGGCATGTCACATTTTTTAAGAGTATTTTTCTGCTGTACTTTTTTCCGCTGTTTGTATCAAATTTAAAT
Organism: Psilopsiagon aurifrons; assembly: GCA_025447955.1. Lineage (NCBI taxonomy): Eukaryota > Metazoa > Chordata > Aves > Psittaciformes > Psittacidae > Psilopsiagon > Psilopsiagon aurifrons. The sequence continues at coordinate 25,046 of JAOEHY010011041.1, read as the reverse complement.
GGCCCCTCTGAGTTGGGTGCTTCACCAAATTCACTACCTTATATGATAAATTAGAGTCTACCTAGCTAGGAATTTACAGTGCAGAAGTCCCATTCAGCTTCAAGAGAAGGGCATGAATTTTAAACTACAAGTGCATAGGTTCAGATTAGATATAAGGAAGAGTTTTTCTTTTATGAGAGTGGTGAAACACTGGAACAGGTTGCCCAGAGGAGGAATACACAGAGGCCTCATCCCTGGCAACATTCAAGATCAGGTTAGGCACAGCTCTGTGCAGCCTGATCTAGTTGAAAATGTTCCTGCTCAGTGTAGTGGAGGTGGACTAGATGACCTTTAAATGTCCCTTCCAACCCAAACCATTTTGTGATTCTATTAATTTCACCCATGCCAATGTCCCGAAAAAATGAAGGGCTGAGAACCAAAGAGACATATAGAACCCAGTTCCCTTGATCCACATTTACTGCCTTATCCAGTAGACCAACCATGAGGTCTCATGTTATGACAACTACATACTTACATGCATTGTCCATTATGATTAAATAATATGCCATAATAAATAACAGACTGATGTTTTCAAGATTTTGTCTCTGAACAAAGGATATCACTTTATTGAGGTGGCTCTTTCCGTAGGTTATATAGTGAAACAGGTTTTTCAGGAGAAAACATATGTTTTGTGGAAGAGGTTTATTAAACTGTAAAAGAAAGTTGGATGTCCCCCCTGCTTCCATTTCTAAAGGAATTGACTGCACCTCAGTTCTCTTACGTACCTAAAGAAACATGTTTTTTTGTGTTCTTAGATGCTAGTGCTAGACAATTTGCCTAGGGTCTTACAAGAACTAAAACATATAAGCCCAGAGGCTTTGTTCTTTATGTACAGGAATAAAAACAACATCAGATTTTTAAAGGAAGTACAGCTGCAAAAATTGATTCTGCCACCTCTGAAAAACAGTGATGGGTCCTTTGCACTATGAACTATAGCTGCAGAAAGATGCCAGAGGGACCTCCATTCACTATTTTTGGGGCAGTCAGCAAGGAGTGCAGGTCACAGATTCTTGTTCCTACTGTAAAGCTTTGTAACTAGGCAGTCAGAATTAGAAAACAGGAGAAATGGCTTGAACTTGCTGGTTGCCAGCATTCTGCTTCCTCTGTGAGTTAGATCTCATCTGGCCTCACTGGATGATGCGCTGATGCAAACTGTACACTGAAAAATTAAACAGGAATTCACTGGTGTCAGGAGTCTCACCTAACATTGAGTGATATCTTTATTAAAGTTTAATATACTGGAAATTCAAGGGAAAAAATGGCATGCAGTGCTCCTATATATTGAAATTTGAAGCATAACCAGGGCATTGTTGTGCTCATTTCAGTGTAATTGCTGAAGAATTGTCCCATTAGCCTGGCAATTTATGAAAAGCAAAAAAGAACCATAGGAAGTGAACTGAAAATAACACCATCAAATAACCTACAATTGAAAATAGGAGAAAAATGGTGTGAATACAAGGTCAGTACTGGACTATAAATATCTAATGTGTGTGGCTCCAATATGATTGCTCATATTTAAATATTTATTCATTTTAGGGATAATTCAGTCCAACAAAATTATGACTCTTTCCAGTCCTGCTTATTTCTGAGCCATCCTTTACTCCTGTGTCTAGGTAAATCCAAGAGGATGAATGAAGTTGATAAATAGCTTCTAGACCAGCTGAAAGTCCCTGTGGACAGACTTCCCTTGGGGCTTCATGGGTCTCATGGATCATAAAGTGGAGTTCTGCAAGCACTTTGGAAGGGAATCACTCATGCAGTTGTAAGAATACTGCCCTCTACTCACCCTTCTCACAGGGCAATGTAAAAGGGTTGTGAAAAATATCATAAAGGTTGTTTCTTTTATGATGTATAAAAAAATTCAAACTTGAACAGCTCTTTGGAAGCTAATTCCTGGTCTAGTCATGTAGCATCCCGAAACCTCTGGTGGTCTTAAGAGATCGCATGTAAGGCTGCACTTTCCCAGCACTTTATGAAGCTACATATCTCTTGCTCTGCCAGTTCAAGTGAATACTGCAGGGCAGCGTTTTACTTCAGTAACAGCAGTGCCTATATCAGGTTTGTAAGATGGGAAAAGTAAAGAGAAATGATGGTGAGGATTTGGGACAGAAAGGGAGTGTTATGTGGGTTTGTAGCTGTTTAAATTGTTCACTGAGGCCTGAAACTGTAGATATTCAAGGCTATTGCTTTTCCAGCAATGACTTCCAGGCTGAAAGAGCTCATTGTTCCTAAAATGCCATCCTTGATCAACTGTAAATTTCAGGCCAGTTTTGCAAGTGTCATGGTAACCTTCAGCAGCATTTTAAACCCAGTGGCTTGTTGGAAGTCCTGCACAGCACCACGATACAGTCAGACACTGTTTGTCACCACTCAGCTCTGCAGAACTGTGGCTCTTTTTGTCTCAATGGGCATGTCATAGCTGAGTAGCACAACAGCCTCAAGCGTCTGGGAACAAAATGGCCTTTTCCTTAAGCTTTGCTGTGAACTTTCACCCTTTTGTCAGTGGAAAGTGCTGATGCTGACAGAATTGTGTTTCTCTGAAGAGCACTCAGTCCAAGTGCTGTAGTTTTGGCAGCTATGGCTTCAGAAGCTCTGAATCTTGGTGCCATATGACATCCTAGGTGCTTTCATTCCCTCCATGCGCCCAACACACATTTGCATCCCTTACAAAGTGCTTCTTTCCAGCTGTTGTTCTGTGTAGTCATTGTTAACTCTCAGTGAAGAACATTAATCATTTGCACAGGTTTTATTTATTATTTGCTTTTTTCTCATGTCGTGAATGTACAATATTTTGCTGTTTATCAATTGCAAAACAATTTTGATTGCAGCCAAACCCTGGGCCCTTTCTTTCACCCCCAGTGTGGCATTAGTTATCTGAACAATGACAGCAACAACATATCTCATTGAAAAGTCATCATACCCTTGCTGCAAGCACTGCATTTATAGAGCAAAGGAAAGGGAAAAGTAGGTCTCCGTTTGCATTCAAGAGAACCACATTTCTAATCAATGAAATGCAGTGGCTGAAAGCATTCAAAAGCAATGTTCAATGTACTTTCACAGTATCTCAAGCCAGTGATTTTAAGGAAGTACGCTTCATCTGTGGAAAAGGGTAAATGTTACAAAGACTGCTCTCAGTATTGGGGGAAATCAACTCTGAAAGGAAGAGAAAGGGAGAAAGACTGTATGTAAATGAGGAAATCATGAAGAAATCTGTAACCAAGCTATGGAGAACTTTTAAAAAAAGAAAATAAAAACCACAAACAAAAATTTATTATATGAACAAACTAAAATTAAAATAACAAAGAAACAAAAAAAAAAAAAAAAAGAATAACAGCAAAGAAGAGACCCCAATCACGTTTAATAATATACCAGTTTAAGGCAGTGATGAATAGCTAATAAAGATGGTTGTGCAGCAGTTATACGTCAGTGTTTGCAACCAAAGCTTCTGACCCAGAGTGAAATCTGCAAAGCATTTGTTAGTCTTGGACTATGTTTTAGAAGCCTAGAAAAATGGGGCTTTATTTTTTCCTAAGAATTTGTAACCTAATTCCTTAAGATAAGTCATGCTGAATTCAGCAGGCACTGCATGTGCTCTAAAGTAGATCACTCATTCTGAAGTGCCTGCATACATATTTACTTACTGCTCTGCTGGCACTATGATTTGCTTAGCTTCTAAAGGTCTTAGGTCTTAGTGTCCTTTGAACTGATGCCAGGATGTAGAAAGCTAATGAGGTGACTGCAGTGCCATACCTACACCTACATGTAGGAGACAGCAGACATAGCGCCTGTTAGATAACTGAGTACTGCTTAAGGATAGGGTCCCCCACAGCTGTACTCTACATATTAGAAGTCATAACTCCAGAATACACTGAGGATCAGCAGCAGGGGGTGGGTAATACAAAATTAGTTTGGGTTTTTGGTTGGTTTGGTTTTTGTTTGGGGTTTTTTTTTTTCAAAATAAAGCTACAGATTTCCAAGTGTTCAGGAACTTCTTGGCTGTCCTTACTGTGATCTGAGCAGATACTTAACAAATAAGTAGTTGAATTTGAGTCTTCTGAAGATTTAATTAATTTATCCCATTTTAAAACCACTCAGGTCATCAAGTTTATGCCAACTTTTTCAAGCTACCTATTCCAATGACCATTGATTTTTATATATACATTAAACTACGTGAACCAGCATGCAGAACCAGTATGTGCATGATAAACTTATAAACACCTGCCCCAAGAAAGTAAATGAAGATGCAGTTGAAACAGCATTCAATGAGTTGTTGAGAGTCACAGTTCAATGGCAGTTTCAAATCATCTTTTATTTCTCTTGCCCAGTGTTAATGTATCCCAGAGATGCCTCCACACAGCACTGAACCCATGATCCACCGCTCTTTTTTTGTAGCTGACTGAAACTATGTGTCACCTTTAAAATGCACCCTTTGCTTTTAGAAGTGACAATTAGACAAACTTTCAAGGAAGTCAGAATGTAATTCAAAAAACCATGCATCAAAAATAGATAAAATATTCTTTTTGCTTATAATCATGCAGGTGGAAAAGTAATAAAAGGCTTTTTTGAGCTTTTTTGCCCTTTCATTCCATTTGTTCATTTAGTGTCTGAGGTTTTGTGCTCAGTCACAGAGACCACAAATTCCCTTTTCTTCTTTCTTTCAAATCATTGTTATTATTGCTGTTGATTTTGTTTTGGTAAAAGCTAGGCTTCTCACAAAATCAAATTAATCTTCTAACTGCAGTGTGAAGAAACCTCCAGGATAATGAGATCTGTGTGGAGCTGGCAACAATGGGAAGCTCATACAAAAAGGTGAGAATGAGATTAAAACAATTCAATTCAAAAGTTTTAATTAATATGTGACATGGAGATGTCTCCTTTTCTTTCTTTCTCTTTCTTTCTTTCTTTCTTTCTTTTTTCTTTCTTTCTTTTTCTTTCTTTCTTTCTTTCTTTCTCTTTCTTTCTTTTTCTTTCTTTCTTTTTCTTTCTTTTTCTTTCTCTTTCTTTTTCTGTCTCTTTCTTCTTTCTTTCTTTCTTTCCTTCTTTCTTTCTTTCTTTCTTTCTTTCTGTTCTTTCTTTCTTTCTTTCTTTCTTTCTTTCTTTCTTTCTTTTTCTTTCTTTCTTTTTTCAATCTTTCTTTCTTTCTACCTTTCTTTCTATCTTTCTTTCTTTCTTTCTTCCTTAAACTCAGAAATAGAAGGAATACAGACCTTGTAGTAAAAATGTTTAGAGGCAGAGAGGCACTTGAATTTACTAATCACCTGAGAGACTGTTTTAGAGGGATGGATACACTAGAAAGCAAACCTCTTGCTTCTATTTACCACTTCCTGTAGCAGAAATGCAAAAAGCTATAAGTCAAAAATTAACAAAAATACACATTTCTTGTGTTACATATTATTGCTTTAAAGATGAGATGATAAGAGCTACTTAATCTATATTCTTGTGTTACACATTATTGCTTTATAGATGAGATGATATATATATGAGATGATATATATATCAGTATACATATAAGAGGATTCCATGGAATATAGGTATATATATCAGTAATATAGATTTATATTTCTTATTACTGGTAAAGACATATCATTGTTGGACAACTCAACAGGGTTAAAGAGGGGGAGATAACAGAAAAAGGACTGGATGACATGGAGCATCATATAGGGATAATAATTCAGATGTATTCCTGTTACTCAGAATAAACAGTTCCTGGAATAAAAAATATTATTTACTACAGACATATTCCCCATTAGACTGAAAGTGTCTCCTGAACTGAGAGCACTAACTCATACATAAGGAGATTCATCATATTTTCATGTAAATATCAAGTAACAGTGGGTGACCTATATTTATGAAATTTATGTTGGCATAGTCTAATGTGCAGAGGAAAGCTTCATATTTTACCCAAATCTGTTTTTTGCAAGAAAGGGCGCTCATCCCAGCCTTTCTAAGATAGCAACATGTTTAAACATGTTGTCTCCTCCTTTTCTCTTTTTATTTATTAACAGCATGGCACATTAATGGTGCAATATAGGAGATGGGGGAGCTGAATGGGTGAATGGGAAGCAAGTTTCCAGCCATCAGTTAATATTCTTTTTATGCCCAATGGAAAATCAGAGCTGATAAGACCAAGCATAGGCACTAGTTAAATCCTAGCTGAATATGGGAGGCCAAAGGGCACACCTGCATACTGATGACCTCCAGGTGGACCTGGCAAATATTTGTGATGTCACAAAGGCATGAATCACTGTCTTCTTTATTGGGTAGACAGCAGGATTTATGGAGGCCTTTATCCACCACATGTGTATCCATCCCGAAAAACACAAATATTTATCTTGCTAACTACACAATGCCTATCTGACACATGGGGAAAGAAACTGCTCAGAAAGCATTAATTCTTTTTGCTTCCATCATCTCCCTGCCCCATCCTTGGATCTGGGGCAGAGCTGCTGATGGGCACTCACCACAGCTGGTGGGAAAGGCACGGGCTTCGCCCTGGGACTGGCAGCCCTGCTCACCTGCAGCTGCACCCACCAGCTGCCATGCACAAAATCAAAGACCACAATTGTATTCCATTCACAAAAAAAAATGCATTATTTCAGTAGGATAGGAGGGTTTTCTCCTAGTTGCTATGCTGTGGTTACCTCAAAGGAAGATGGAAAATGGTCTGTTTGTTTCATAGACCAGAATAATGGAATGGTTTGGGTTGGAAAGTATTTTATGGTCATCTCGTTCCATCTCCCCTGCCATGGGCAAGGGCACCTCCCACTAGAGCAGGGTGCTCAGGGCTCTGTGCAGCCTGGCCTTAAACACTGCTAGAAATGGAGCATTCACAACTTCTTTGGTCAACCTGTTCCAGCACCTCACCACCCTCACAGCAAAGAACTTCTTCCTTATATCCAAACCAAATCTCCCCTGATTAAGTTTGAAGCCCTTACCCCTTGTTCTATCTGTACAGTCCCTGATGAAGAGTCCTTCTACAGAATTCCTGTAGGCCCCTTCAGATACTGGAAGCTGCTATGAAGTCTCCAAGCAGCCTTCTCTTCTCTGGGCTGAACAGACACAATTTTCCCAGCCTGCCTTCATATAAGAAGTACTCCAGCCGCCTGATCATTCTTATGGCCTTCCTCTGGACCATGTCTTATGCTGAGGACACCAGAACTGTACATAGTACTCTAAGTGAAGTCTCATGAGAGCAGAGTGAGGAGCAGGATCACCTCCTTTAACCTGCTGGTCACGTTCCTTTTGATGCAGCCCAGGATAAGGTTGGCTTTCTGGGCTGTGAGCGCACACTGCCAGTTCATGTTTAATTTCTCATCAACCAACACCCCCAAGTTCTTCTGCGCAGGGCTGCTCTGAATCTCTTCTCTGCCAACATGTAGCCATGCCTGGGATTGCCCCAACCCAGGTGTAGGACCTTGCACTTGGCTTGGTTGAACTTCATGAGGTTTGGAAAGTTTCGTGGAGAACACTATGGATTCCCCCTGTTCAATTCCCCCTGGAGAGCATAGGCAGACTTTCTCTAGCACTGTTCAATATCTCCCCCAAGACTGTCAACTTTTCCAGGCATACACATATATATGGATTTATTTTATCTTAAATTTTCCAGATGCTTTCTAGTTCTCGTGGAAAAAATTCTCCACTAACTGCAGATAAACATGAATAACAGTTTTGGAATGTCTGATATATTTTAAAACCCAAGTTGAACTTTTTGCCTGTAATCATAAAAGCCATAAGAAACCAAGTAGAAGAAACCGTGAAGGAGATTAACCTTGCACTTGGGAACCTATTTCTTTTGTTTATTGTGTAACATACCCGAGTAACATGCAGTGAATTATCTACCTATTACATTATCTGTGGCAGTGAATGTTTTCTCTAGAAGTACTAACAAAGCTAGCTTGAATTTTATTTCCACCAAGGTTTTGACAAAAATCACCAGTTTGTTGATACTCAGGTCTTTCAAATTTCAAGCATTCTGGGTTTAAAGCAAATATTACTAGGTCTGAGTGAACCCTGAGCCAACTCTGGTGTGATTGCCTCAGAGTAAGGGTTCTAATGCTTCCAGGCTCCAGATTCTGGGGCCAACACAACACAAGCCCCTCTGTAGCTCCAGGTGATTAAAGCTAGCACAGTCCCATAGGCTGCACCATAGAGGAAAGCCTACCTGCTGGGGAGCCTATCTGGCTGCTCCAGCCTAGATTCCAGGTAGCACAACACAATTAGACAGCATGGGCAGTAAGGACACATTATGCCTACCCAGGAGCCTGGAAATGGTCAGTCTCCAGCATAGCTGTTTAATCATTCCCTCTGGAAGGAGAAGCACAAGCCATGCAAGAGTTCTTAGCTCAGCAGCTGGGCTTTCACTTGGACCAGGTTAGTAAATCTCTGCCAGGATCTGCTTGCATAGTTTATCCAGTGGTTACAGTATGCATTGTAATGGCAAGTGCTAACTCAGTCATGAATCAGTAGGGGACATCCCAGCTTGTACCCTCTCATTCTAGCCCAGTCAGTTCTTCCCTCTCCCTTCCAGTGTCACAGTTTCAGCTTTGGTGATGAGATGGCACTGTGGATCCTTCTGGTGATGTGAGAAATAAGATCCAGATGCCTCCAGATGTGGATACGAGGAAGAGAGGGTCCTCCTTAAAGAACGGCTTGTTCCTGTGTCTCAAGACACTGTCAGAGGAAAAAATCACTGAATCTTCCAATCCCATGGCTGACACTAGTTACACCATTACATAGGAGACCTGGATTTACCTTGTGCCTCCAGCTGAGCAAATACCAAAAAGTACCATATTCACCATTACTTAAGCAGATTTCCAAAAGGAGAATTTTATTTTTTTCTCTTAAAAACTCTTCCACCTTTTTACATAGTAATTAAATATTGATTCCTCCAGAGAAAAAAGCCTAGGAGCCCTCTAGTCCTGTCAACTTGTCTGTTGTTGAGGAAGGAGAGCTGCATCCTTTCAACATCAGAAATCAATCACTTGAACATTTTCTGTGGAGCAAGGAGGTATCCATCCCAATTCCCTTGACAGTGGCAGGTAGTCATGTTCTCTTTCACATCCAATGCCTGACTCAGTGATTGTACTGTACAAAAAGGGACTAGCTTCAACAAGGTGGACTGACCTATCGCCCTCTATGAGGAAGAACCATCACACTGCCTGAAAGATGGGCAGTGTAAGCACACTGAGAGAAGGGAAACCATCCATGCTCTCTGTGGCTGCTCCCTAATCTTCGCTATCACATGATGCCTTTGAAAAGGCAGGACCAGGGACCAGAAGCCTTAAACGTAAGAAAACTACGTGCTTTCAGGCTGTGGCAGCAACAGAGCATTTTGATACTCTGAGTTCTAGATACAGACAACTAAAATGGCAGCTGAGCTCTCAAGAATAAATTCCTTTGTCTGTCTAGCTATAAAGCAAAAAGGCTGTAACTTGTCACTAAAAAGAGGATAAAAGTCATAGGTTTAAAAAAGCAACACTGTTTTGAAAAATTCAGTTTCAGCTGTAATTCAGGTTAAAAATATGTTTTTAACACATTTCTTGTCATATGCTTATTCATACGGTGTCAAGGGGAGAAGAAGACTAAGTGGATATTAAGTGTCTCCATAAATATAAATTGCCAGGACATGAACTGAAGTAGAATTGGTTTCTGATGAAAGGACATGTAAGGTCAATTCACCATGCAAGACTCCTGCCTCCTTGAATAGAACAATAAAATCCTACTTGCACACTTCAAGATACTCTCTGGCCACATGAAAAGACGTTGAAAGTTTCTCTCTGAACATGTGATTAGGGGAAAACATTGGAGGTCCAGTTTTCACAAGTGTCTGCTAACCTGACTGTATAATACAAAGATGCACAGGGAATATTTGCTTATAAAAGGCAAGTAAGCATGGATGTAGCATATTATTTCTTTCACACAATGCAAGCATGTATGGAAGAAGTCTTCTGTGCATTTAAAGCATTAGTAATCATAGAATCATAGAATGGTGAGGTTTGGAAGGGACCTTAAAGATCATCAAGTACCCTGTCATAGGCAGTGACACCTTCCACTAAACTAGGCTGTTCAAGGCTCTGTTCAACCTGGGCTTGAACACTGCCAGGGCTGGAGCATTCATAGCTTCCTTGGGCAACCAGTGCCAGCATCTCACCAGTCTCCTACATTTTATTGAGTTTTTATTCGGAAAAAAACAAAACCAAACCAAACAAACAAACAAACAAAAAACAAACAAGCAAAAAAACCCCACAAACCACAAACAACAGCAAACAAAAAAAACCCACCCAAAACAAATTTATTGATGCAAAAGCAAATATACCATAAAAAACTTCTCAAAGTTTCTGTTGTAATAGTCAAATGGCCAGTGAGACAAAAAAAAATCTAATAGCCTCTCACATTATTTCAGTGTAGCATCACCCTTCTATAGTCTCCCAATGCTAATCATGACCCTTAATTAATTTTAGTTACTGACACTTTGAAGGATAGTTTAACAATCTGTATCCCCAATTTCCTCATCACTTTATTATTTCTTCCAATCATCCTTTAATTTCCAGGTGCCCTTAGGACTACTTAATAATTAAAAAGATTTAACAGATACAAACATTGTCTTCCTTTACAACCAGACAAAACCAATTTAAAAGTTATAAACTTTCTTTTATGTGCAAATTTCCTGCTTCTTCACAACACCTTAGATGGAACGTTGCAGGGGAGACATTTGTCACTGCTGTCTAGGAACCTCAACTCAAGAAACCCAAATTCCCAAAATGTGAACAATTTCAATCAACTGGTAGAAATATCAAGAGATGGGAAGAAATTAATTTCCCCTGCCTCTGTCTGAATCCTCATGGTTACATGTTCATGCTGTTCCTCAGAACAGCAGGATGATGGAGGAATGCCAGGGATGTCAGGACAGGCAGGTCCCTTGAGCATCAGGTCAGAATTAGGGCAATGTTCTTAACTCTCCAGAGGGTGCATATGCTGTTTTAGCTATAGCTCATTCGAAGGTATTTTCCTTTCCTTCTCATCCTCCAAAAAAATTAGAGGAAGTGGATTTTCGCTGTCATCTGTGCTTACTTTTTCTTGTTTCACAAAACTGAGAATGTGACTGTGTAGCCTACGCATCCTACAAAGAAATGTGGTCAAACATGAAATAATACAGTTTGAAAATGCAGCTGCAATACCTTACTGCAACTTTGATTCCCCAGTGTGCCTGGTTTTCCAGCCACACTGCCTCTTTGTGATTCACATGTGTCCCAGAATTGCTCCTGGTCTATCAGAGAGACATAGCTGTACTGGGAGTGTAAATACAGAGGGAAACAAGAGTACACAATGGAGGAAAATTAAATCCCACAAGATCCCAGGCCTGTGAGTCCAACATGAATATTTCATCTTTTCATCTAAAATACTTTTGCTTTGGGACGTTTCTTTTTAAACAATAACAGATTTCTGAGGTAATGTTTCTCATTATATGCATCCTTTCATTTAACATTTCTTTTTCCCTGTGCAAAACAGCACTTCAATGAAAAATATTGCAGCACCCTTAGCTTGCACCTCAGTAGGGAATCCATGGCCACCTTTCCACCTCTGTGTGACTGAATGCTGCTTGGATATAATGGGGAAATCAGGACAAAAAAAATGATTATTTTTTTTCTCTGAAAGTCTCTGTGCAAACTACATGTATTAACACAGCCATCTGCTCCTAATGTGTGCTCAGTAGTAGAATCTGTTTGCTTTACTGGCTGAAATAATACACTTTTATTACCTTTACTACTTCTTTTTAACACTACAAAGTCCATTATGTAGCAGAGGAGTGATATGTTTTTAATCCATCTTGCACACCACAAACAGAATTCCTAAAGCCCAGATAAGTGTGTTATCGTTAGCAAACTGTGAATATGAAAGGATGTGTCTTGGCTTTCATCTTCATACTCTATGTGTGTAAGGCTGGCTGATAGAAGAAAAAGAATTTTTTTATTTAGAAATTGAGCAGATGAGGTTTCTCATTACTGGAAGTTATCATCACCAAATCCCCGTAAGACCATCTTTACACAGTCATTTTCTTAGAGTTGAACTTGAAAAGGCCTCGGGGACTGAGCAGTATGTTACTAATAGATCTTTTCAGTTCAGAATTGAGACTCAGGGGCTTGATGTTGAGGTGTTTGTAGGAGTTTCCACATGTGAGGTCTGTTCAGCATTAAGTCTACTTTACTATTCTCAGGCAATAAACACTGTTTGTTGGGCTGGGTTTTTTTTTTTTTTTTTTGTCAAAAACTTTTTTTCTACTGAAGGACTGACAGAAGTTTTCATATAGCTTGCTTTAACTTCTATTCAGAAACAGAAAGACATAAATGTGACAATAGTAGTGTTAACCACTAGTTTGCCCCTAAACTTGACAGAACTAAATGAATATTTGTTACCTTCACTTGATGCGTAGCTGAACATCTGTATCAAAATTAATGCAGAAAATTGCATGCTTACTCAAGCAGGACTAAAAAAACAAAACTAACATTCTTTGTTACTGCATTCTAAACAAACATAAAGTTATAATGTGTCAGCACATTGATACTTACTTCCTCCATCTGGCAGAGCAAGTTTATCCATGGCCAATAAAGGTATCATCACCGAGAAAAAAATAATGAATCATTTTTCAGACAAGACCCTTTATCATTCATACCCACAAATACACATATCCACCATATCCACATAAAGCTGTATATGATCAGCTGTCTCTTAAAACATGTAGCCTCAATGCTACTGGTGAATTTTGCTTTGAACAGTTTGCTTTGCCTAAATTTACATTCACATTATTTTCACATTAAAAATATCGTTTGGATGACAGTTACTGTACAAATACCTCAGCTAAATTATTTAGTTCAGAACGTCTCAGCCTTTCACGAGCCTTCAGGTCTTCCTTTTCATTTATTTCAGTCCAAAGGATTTTTTGGCCATGCTATCCAATTAAAATCCGAGTGCTTTCCTGCATCAAAAAATAGATCATTTCTATTCCTTTTTTTTTTTTTTTTTTTCTTTTCTTGCTAGCAACAAACTTGTCAATCAGCTGGTCTGTTCAGGAGCCCTATTTTTTCTAGGTACACTCTTTCAGTTACAAAAGCTTTGATATGGTCAAAGATGTAGAATAGGATCCAAATTTGATTGATTGCCATATGGGAGAATAATTGTGTCAACTGTAATGACCTGCATTCTTTTCCCTTTTTTTTTTCTTCCCTAAAAATCATTTAGAAGCATCTTAAACCCCTTATTGTAGCCCTTTACCTGCATATAGAACTGTTGCTAATGGGGATGGTAACTCCAGATTCAGACCCAGGCTGGAAGAGTGTGTCAGCAAGCAGTGCCCACCATCTGGCATGGTCCTGAGGGAGTAAACACCAATGTTTTGAGAGAACTACCAACTGTGACCATGCAGGATCTCCTGACCTTGTAATGAAAAAGTATGAAGGGGCAGCAAGCTTAACATACATGTTCCAGCAACTGTCACGTACAAACCCAAAGCACAATTTTAATGCTCATAAGTTATAAAGAGCCTTGATTCTTTAAGTGTTTTTTAATAATGTTTGTATTTTACATTGAAGTCAACGAAAGAGTATTTTCTTCTCAGGGAAAACTAGAATACAGATGTTTCTATCCCCAGAGGCTTGGGACTTATAGCAGGGCATTCTGTTGTTTCTTTTGTGTTCTGTTCTGCTTATGAATACCCCCAGCCTGTAGCACCAGGACTTATTTTGAGGCAGAATTACTTTGTGATGGATAAAGACAATGCAGAAGTCTTGGAGTTTTGTTAGACCCATCATGACATTCTCAAGGGCCACAAATGAAATCAAGCTTTGCCTTTAACAGAGCATATAAAACAGCAGTAATATTACAGTCTGACATGACAGTAACAGAAGACTAGCCGTAGTTGCTATGAAATAACATATATTGCTATTTCACACATTCTGGTAAGTCTGGTAACTAAGTAGCAACTGTATGAGAAACAGTAGTATCAACATGCTAACCTACATTAATGCTATCCCCTTTCTTTCTTTAATAAGTTCACAATGAAGTCCTGCAATAACATTTCCTCATAAAATCAATAATAAATCCTGATTCATTGGAAGAATTCATTACAATGTTAAAGTGATATTTATAGCACCCACATTTCCTTTAAGCACATTTTCTGTTCTTTTATCAATGACTTACCAAGGGGATAACAGCAAAAGAGGACTGTTACTATTTAAATTGGTTTTGCCCATACAGAGATTTCCAAGGCCTACCAAGAAAATTTCCAAAGAAAACCTACTTCTTGAAATCTAGTCATGAGGGTCATCACCTGCAGTTCCAGGCCCAGCCATAAGTTCCAGCCCCCATCCAAGTAGACTGAGTGTTGCTACTGTCTGGCCAAGCTCATGAACCTGCCATCAGCCTCCATGAACTTAGTGTGTTTCAGGATATCTCCATCATGTTATTTTCTTTCTCACCACCATTAATCATTGGTCAGAACATAAGGTGAGTGATAGGAAGAGAACAGGATCAAAATAATTCAATTCTTTTTTCTGACTGCCGCTAATAAATCTGAACATTTAATGACCCAGTTATGCGGGTCTCTGCCTTAAGGGCCAAGCAAGTCTGTTGCACTCTGGCTGGCAGAGGGAATAGCCAAATTGTTGCACAAGGCCTCATTTAATATAAACAATTCAATTGTGGTACAGCCTACGAGTATTCATAACAATAAAATTAGTTATGAAAAGACGCAAGTTCATTTCACTGAACTTTCTTCTTTGAGATGCCAGCACTAGGTTTAACCCAAACTGCACAAGCTGTAATTTCTGTTCCGAAACAGCTGGCTAGCCAAAACCAAAATTACAGAGCTGGCTTGAAAGTGCAGAAGTGAAAGACAGGAGGAAACTGAGACAGTCTAAAAAATATAGCCAAGAATAAGTTTTGATTTTAACTATCAATTTTCAGTAAAGAGACATATTGAAACCTACCAAGACTAATTGTAATGCAAAATGCTTTTTGCTATTAATAGTTAATAGCCTATAGCTTAGGAATAGAGTTCAGAATCTTGCAGGAATTGGAATATACTTTACTGAAATCATGGTCAGGTAGTGCATGTCAGGAGACCTGGTGCTCTTGGACAGAAGTCATGCTAGAGAATATAATACTACTTCTAAGCTGTTCCTACATTTTATACCAATATAATTCCGTCAGTTTCAATGCAATAAAAAAGGCTTTCTTTTCATAAAGTGAATTAAACTTGCTACTTGGAAATATGTCCTATTTTGTATAATTTTCATTAAAACTTAGCCATAAAACAGTACTGACCATGCATAAAGTGGCATTCTTCAATATTTCAAACCTACAATTTTTCTGTACCATACTTGTTTAGGTATTTTTTTATTGTTCTGTTTAATGGCTGAATTGCTCCTTTATGAAGCCAATCTTTAATGTAGCAAGGCAGGTGCCTTCTTGAAACACAAACTTGAAAAGTGCTTTCAATCAAAAAAAAAAATAATTTGAAAGCTGATTTTTCATTGCCATTTCTGATTAGTTTGAAATCTTTGTACTCTTTTGCCAAAAAATCATTCTTCCTTTCTAATAGTGTCACTATCGGGAATCAGCCATGCAAGTCTGAACACTTAAATCTGCACTGTGCATTTTCACTTAAATCTGCTAGTCCAGTACAAGAATGCAAGAACAATAAAACCCAGCACTATGTGTCAGAGAGCCATACACACATTAATAACGCTGGTGATTTATTTCAGATGATTAAACAGCAAGTGTTACAAATTCCCTTTCTCTTCAACTTGGTCACAAAACTCATTTTCTCTCCGTCCCTCTGCTACAATGTGATCTGTGCTCAGAGAGATATAGTGGCTCTATGTACACACAATGATAGGTTTAAAATGGATGAGATTTTCAGCAACATGAAGCTCTTGAAAAAATAGGCCATGATCATTGTAGTCATGGGGAAATATCATCAGAACCTTGTAATAGCTTACTAATTGCCCTGAGTAAAGTAATTTGTTTTATCTGTCTGCCACTTGGTTTCCTGCAAAGTGCAAAAAAACTATTATGGGATTTTACTGAAACTAATTACTACTATTTTATCACAAAGGCTGCTGAAGCATAATCCTCTCCTTTTCTTTCTGTGTTTCTGTCACACATTATGCCTCCCCCTCCTTCATCCTGAATTTAAAATCTTGTGGAAAGTCAAGAAGTATTCTAATCATCCAGTATTGTAACAGATCCTGCTGATATTCAGCCTTCCACTATAATAATATGGAGCGATAGCACAGTACAGCAATGTAAACTCTCATAAGCTGGATACACCACTGCTTATTTGTTCGCAGGGAATCCGCACCCCACAAAGTGTGAGATGTGATGTAAGGGTATTGACTGCCTTCCTGCAGTAATTGAGTGGTACAACCTCCTGAATGACAAGCTGAGAGGAGGATAATTTTTTTCCTTCTTTTCCCAGCCATCTTATGCATGGAGCTCATAAGAATTCATTTCAAACACTAATGACTTGGTGAATAAATAGTAACAGTGTATCCTGGTATTGATGCAATATCTGGTTTATAATCATAATTTATTAGAAACCCTGAAATATCTCAATTTTATCATTAGCATGAAATCATGCTAATGTTGAGATACCTCATTAGAATGGTTGGCAACTTGTCTTTGATTGAAATTATTATTCTTATGAAATGAATGACACTGCCTGAATGTGTTCTGTCAAATCTTGATCGTTAATTAAATTGATTTTACGAGAATAGGCAATCACACAAAATGCAACCCATTAAAGAATGTATTTGACAAGAAAATAAGTTGGTCATCAGTCTCTCATTGATATGAAGGTGAAGTACAAACATTATCAGAATTTCTTGCCCAATATAACCACTGACAGTTCAACAAGTGTTTATGGTACTAAGAAACTATGCTGCACTTCAAAAAAGTATCCCTCCTGGAAGGTTAATTTTTCTGTATAGTAAAGTAAAAGAAGATTGATAGTTACAACACATAGCAGCAAGAGGATACTGAAGTAGAAGACAAGGTAAAGTCTTCCTTTTTCCACAAAAAGAAGTAGGAAGAAAATAAGACTTTTTTGCCATTTGAATTGCTAAAAAGGTAAAGTCAGAGTGCTCTTAACGGGAAGATTCTCACTCATATGTCTTCAGATATCCTATGGAAATGACACCAAAATAACAATGATCATTTTTTAAATCATAGATGTACTATGCATTACATTTTCTTTTTCACATTTCTTCTTGTTTTCGTACCCAGTGTTCCAGAGTGGCATCAGATCCAACCCTGTGATGCTCTTGCCAACTGACTTTGAAGGCAGTGCTAAGGATCTGAATCAAGCTTTCAGTGCATTAAGTATTCGAACCCTTACTTCTGCGACATTTCTAAGTCTGCTTATTGTAGGTGGGTGAATACTTGGCAGAGCTGGCCAACAAAGCAAAAATATTCTATGAATAATCATTCGCAGTTATGAACAAATGCACTGTACATATGTTATCAGTTATCCAGGTCCCTCCCAACAGCACACACCTTGGGAAGACAAAAACAGACAGACTGAATCAGATCCTGAATACATCTGTGACAATGGCCAGACCTAGCCCCTTCACAGAAGAGGCCTAAAATCCAGATTGTATTTAAAAGTCTCAAGTTATAGACCGCTGGTGCTCTCTTGGGGTAACATTTTCGAAAGGGCTTCAAAGCAGATTTTTAAAAGTAAACTTTCAGAGGCACATATCGAGGAAAATTAAATCCCATGGAAGACTTTTTCATAGTGCTTGTTACAAAAGACAACGGGAAACTATCTGCATATTTAGGCATCTAAATGCCTTCTTAAAATCAGTCTTTAAGCAGTTTAAGTGCAGTTCCTTCCATCCAAGTCACTAGGATTCAAAGACTAAGTACCCCTGAGTGTCCTGACACTATATTCTGTAGCTTTAATAAGAAACTCCCAAATCAATAGCGTGGGGGCTTTATTATTTTAAAGGTGATCTGTAAAATTGAACAAACCAGCAACAATACCACTTTTCTTTAGCCACAGGGAAAAAGAAAAAAAGTTACCATAATTATGAAGAAGAAAACTTGTGCTGTATTCCCCAACTGCCATTACTGCTGTGGTCACTTTACATGAGTATTGACTGCTGCTTGTTCTCCATCAGAAGCTGAACATACAGTGACAGGCTGGAGACAGCTTCCCACTAAGATGTGTACCTGGAGCTAACATGGTTCCAAAAGGCAAGTAACCCCTGCCTTGCCACCGCACTACTACACCGAGCATGCAGGCACAGGTGGGACTCAGGCAATGGGATACAATGGTGTGGAAATACTGAGTGGATGTCAGATAATTAGCTCATAAACTCTGCAATGCCCTTCCCAATCCTTTTGAGCCTCTGGCCTTGCCTAAGCAAACCTGCCCTGCCTGGGTAGCAGTGACTCCAAACACATGTTTCTGCCAAAATCTTAATTTTTTATGAATGCTCCAGCATGTGCTCAGCCCTCAGCTGGGCATGAAAAATATATAGAGAGAGATAGATATATAGATATATGTGGAAAAATAAGCCTAATTCAAACCACAAGCAAAAAGCAATTAGAATAAATGGCTAAATAAATGCCAATAGCATCTTCCTTTTCCTAGGCAGTCCCTTTTAATCAACACCAATAATGAAGAGAGAAGAACAAACCTAAATAACTGAATAAACAATGTCAGGAAAGCAAGGCAAGGCTTCTAACAGCACTGAATAAAGGAGCATTTCATAAAGGATAGTGCAGATCAAGTACATGGTGTTTGAATGAATAAGATAATCATTGAATTCAAAAAGCCTTCTTCATTCTCATGGCTTATGAAGAGCAGCAGTCCTGAAACTGAATTACAGCTTCAGGGTTCACATTGGGATCATAGGCTGGTACCATTAACATGGATTAAATTATTCCTGCAGGTTTCTTAAACAAGTAAGAAACAGATGAATACTTCACTCAGGACTCAACAAGCAGGGCCTCACATGTGTGAACCAGCCAGGAAACCATATTTCAAGCAATTGCAGATTGTGCCAGACAGTTATATCTATCACTGTGGTTCCTAAGTAGGAGGAATGCAGGTAAACAGCAGGGGGACCCTTGGGACAGAAACACAACTTTGATCATCAATCTTATCATCCTTATGGTATAGATTGCATGCAAATAATCATAGTTTTTAATTTTCCCTTGAAACAGAATGCCAAGGAAAGAGCTGGCTTTGACAGATATACTACCTACTGCTCTGCTAGAATTTGTCTCTTAAGATCTGAAAGCTGTCTGACTGCTATATATCATGGCTCTCTCCTGATCACATTTCACATCCCAGATCTGGATTTCTTGCACAGAACATGCAGGCTACTATATCTATCAATATATAAGTGCAGAAGGAGCACTGTCCAGGGTATTTCTAAAGGAAGATGGTACGGTGGAGTTTCAGTCTTCATTTAAACTTACTGCTGCAGGAACATGGATTATTGAAGTGAGAAGTATCATGTTAGCAATATAATAGGAATAAAATGTGCATGTTTCTGATGTAGAAACAATAGGATTTTTCTTTGGTGATGTTAAATAAGGATTATAACTGACAGAAGCAGAAAACCTATTTAATTACTGACGAAGAAAGAGAGAAATTATTTCATTAGTAATGTACATTAGGTCAGTAAAGTTCATTATTTTAGTGATATATGAGGGCAATTTCACTGTGTGGGTGCATATTATAGAGGTCAGTAAACTGGATCCTGTGGCTATGCACTGAATGTCACCTTAACAAATGATACATAATCCATATAGAATTGGAGTCAAAAGGGGAAAAGCTCTATTTCCACAGCTTGAAGAAACATCATTGCTAAAGAGTAGGTCTTCTTTTGCAGCTCCCCTGCCAGGCCTCTGCATCCAAATGAGTTGTTGGGTAGGGAGCACTGGTTTGTTGGTAGGAAAAACAAAGAGCTTCTTCTGCAATATCCCTGAACATTTTGTCTTGGGTTTTCAAGCTGGTCTGTTATTTCTGAGCTTCAAAATGCCATCTGACAAGCCAGCAACTATTGGAAAAATGCAAATATGTTTCTTGACTGGAATTGTTAAAAAGTTGTCACAGCTAGACCAGACTTGGATCTGATTTGCTGCTCTTGACTGTATCCACCATGAAGGCCCTACAACCTGCTCTATTTGATATAAAATGCAGTTGTCTGCTTTAAAAAGCCACATAAAGGCTCAGCTATGGTGTCATTTGCCCTAGCTGAACACTGCCATATCTGATACTGTAAAATACCAACTAATAATGCTGCTGCACAACTTTATTGATTAATAGCTTAGGTAAAAAGCAGGAAAGAAAGGAAGACTAGATTCAAAACCATATTGAAATCATTTGGAGGTTAAAGTCACCCTTCAGATTTCCCTCCTCCTTTGTCAGATGTGCACTCCGTATAGCTATTTTTGAAAAACTGCTTTTAAATTAGGACCTTCTTCATTTGTTCAACTGCCTCTGCCACTATATGTATTTTGATAACCACAAAATGAGTTGTTTCATAGTGGGAATTGGCAGAAATAAAAGTCTCCCATAATTTGGCAACAGCTTTCCCAGTTCCAGATTTTTTTTGCTTTAAAGAAGGCAAAAAACCTCCCTCTTTATATTATACAATGATGTTGCCAAATATCAATGTGCAGACAGGTGAAATAAGTTAACTTATAGGCAGCTGTAAGCAATATGCATTTTCTCCCTGCAGAATTAGTGCTGAAACATAGCGAAGGCAATATATGTATAAGAAAATTAAAGCCGCAGTGACTGAAGCATGTGCTCCAAGTGAGTAGTCTTATTCGTTGCTAGTGAGCACAAAGAGGATTGCTGGAAAATCTGACCCAATAACTTACAAAAAAATACTGATTAACTCCTCTGAGCAGTAGATAGGTGCTTTTCTTCTCCTCTTCTTAATGCATGTCCCACCTGCAGTTCCTAACCACAGTAAAACTACAGCAAGAGCTCAAGAGTGATGCCCAGAATGTGTCCAGGGAGAGGGGAATACAGTGAAAAAGTTGTATTGGTACTACAATGGAACACATGCAGCAGAGAGAGACAGCCTAGAGAAAAAAGCACTGGTTTCTGTCCCAGAAGAAGCCTACCTGATACATGGCCAATATGCATCATAACTGTCCCTGTTTCTCAGTGCATTGCCAAAAGGTAATATTGATGACATGCATGAAGGTAAAGGGATCAAACTTACTTGAATGTAAAGGGATCAAACTTTTTTGCCTAAATTATCATCATACGCTCTATTCAGTTGGACACATACAGGGCTATGATTGGTAGTGTTAACGTAGCAACACATGAAAGCATCATTGTTTAAGGTCCTTTTCTTAGGAAAATTCTCATCACCTTACCTAGAAACAAAAGCTGTGTCTTACCATTGTTTCCAGTTGTCGTTAATATGTCTCAGCAAGCTCCTGATGAGCCATGAAATATTATCACCAGATGGAAATCATATTAATGGAATTGCTTAGGTTTGCAGTGAAAAGTTAGATAACTTAATTTGTACTTCAATTTCCAAGGCACCTATTTGTTAGTTAAGTCATTTACCACCATCTTTCATCATTTAAGTCCTTTTCCTCTCTGAAGATTTAATTAGTTTCCTTCTCTGTCTCACAAGCAATTTTCTTGAACCATTTCAGGCAGTCCCAGCAACCCTCAAGAAATGTTCCTGCAAGCACAGAGAAAAAATCAATAATTTCCATGTCTGTTCAGTAAGAGAATGAAGCATTTTCTGATAGCTGCAAACAAGATGGGATTCAAGCCACAAATGTTTCCCAGTCAAGCATGAAAACAACGCTGGTATCCTGCTGGAAAGTGGCCCTGCAGCCTGAGATTGACCAGTGGCAGAACACATCCAGGTTCAGGTTTTTTGAAAATAATTTGCCCTGAAGAAAGCCCATAAATAATCTAATGTGGAACAAAACCATGCAGTTCACCTTTCATAATAAGCACACAGCATGATGTGAGAGAACAGCTCATATCAAATAGCTTCCAAGATGAGCTCAGTTCAGTAAGTTCTCTTTTATTTATTTGTCTGTGGTTTCTTTTTCTATTACACATTATCAAGTTTCACTAAACTGCCTTATGAATATGTCTCCAAATTAACCTCTGGTCTACTTCTGCTTGCTTTTACTGAGGTTGGCATAAACCTGCTATTAAATTCAGTAGGGATAGGTACGGGTCCAGAATGAGTAACCTTTCCTTACTTTCATTGTTTGCTATCTTTATTTCACCTTGGTCTAACCTTAATTACACAGTAACTTAATATTATCCTTCCTATTCACACAACCAAGTAATTGCCCTCTTTCTGTCATCTCTGCTATTTTTAACACACCCTTTGTTGTTTTTTGAATACTAATACAAACATTGATACCAATCACAGAGTATGCAAACAGGCTACTGGGCTTGCACTTAGCTCGATACTAGAGGAGGACAGCGACTGGAGATTTGGGGGACAAAGTGTCATTTCCTACATCTTTATATGGTACCCAGCACACTAGGACCCACTGTGATGAATACTACCTTCTCTACCAAAGGGATTTCTTCTGAAGATTCCCATTATGTTAGTCTGCAACCATCTCAGGATTTTTTATATATCATTTCCTATCTGTGTGAAGTAAGGAAGTTACTGTTATTCCTGCTTTATATTTAAGGCATTACATGTAAACTGTGAGATGTGGAATGTTTCTTCTGACTTCAGAGCAAGAACCACTTATGTCCCGTTTATATCTTCTTTTTCCACTGGAAGAAAATGTTGGTAAGCAAATAAAATGAAGAGTAAAAGTGAGTTTGACTCCATAAATCCAGCTGTGTGATAGCTCCAGCCCTTCTGCTAGGACTGCTTTACATTTATTCACTACACTTGTTAAACATAACAATAATTAAGCATGTTGCTTCTTTTGGATCTCATCATCAGGTACTTGACACTCCCTTGGCAGATAAGGAAAGCTTAGGCTTTTTAGTTAGCTTAGGCATTCTTAGTTGCACATATTACATTAGAACATTATATGAAATAGACCAGGTATGTTCAATGTTCCCTCAAGTTCATTCTCAAGGTTTGCTGGCATCTCATGCTTAATGAAAACATGACATCCATGGAGTGTTGCTTCTATCATGATCTTACTCAAAATTCAGAGGACTTTGAACTGTTTCTAAGAACTGGGCATGTAAAAGGTGGTTGTTTCGGCATGGAGTACTAATGCGCTTAACCCTTTCGTCTTGGGTAGTTTTGGTTCAGATGGAAGGAATAACTTACAGAAGGATGAAACCAGTACTCAGACACTCAGTCAGCTTGTAACCAGCACACTTGAGTTGCAACTCAAGCCTGCAAGGGCTTGTCCAGACTCCACAAGAATTCGGTGAGTGTTGGCCTACTGAGATTCATGCTGTTAGCCTCCGAGCCCTGCTGCAAATTAAATTAAAGTGAATGGCAACTAACAAAAACTTGCAACTTGTAATCAGGCTATGGTCATTATGGCAGGTTTCATGGCAAATGTAAAGCAAAGGATTTTTATATGGGCTGTAAAACCTTCTCCCTCAAGGAATGCTCAAGCACTGTACTGCCATCAACACAATTTATGGACATATATTAGCACTCTGCTCATGAGCCTCACACTCCCCAGAAACTTTAGGAACTGGGAGGGTGGAAAGATGATCATAAAATAACAATATATTTGACTTGCTGCTCACAGAATCAGAAAGCAATCTACAGAGGTCCGATTGTTGGCAAGGAATGCTGTTTAAAAAAATCACGGTAACTGTCAAACTTATTTCTTTTACCATCCAGGATACAAGGCCAATTTACAAAAAGACCTTGAGCAGTCATCAATCACACAGCACATTTGATGGTCATGTTAACGGCATAGCCTGGGCAAACATTTCATATCCTCAGAGGCAGCTTAATGGTTTAAGCTTCAGTAATGCAGCTGTCCAGGGTTCAGCTGTGACAGTTATTTTTCTCCTTCCTAGTAGCTGGTGCAGTGCTCTGGTTTGGCTTTAGTCTGAGAACAATGCTGATAACACACTAATGCTCTAGTTGTTGCTAAGTAACGCTTACCCTGATCAAGGACTTTTCAATCTCTCATGCTCTGCCAGTGAGGAGGAGCTCACGAGGCTGGGAGGAAGCACAGCCAGGACACTTGACCCAAACTAGCCAAAGGGGTATTCTATAAAACAGCACAACATGCCTCATGTATAAATTGGGGGGAGTAACCCAGAAGGCCCAGATAGCTGCTTGGGTCAGGCTGGTTATCAGTTGGTGAGTGGTGAGCAATTGTATTGTGCATCACTTGTATTTATTGTTTTTTCTTTCCTTTCCCCTTTTAATTTTCTATTATCTTCCTTATTATTACTGGTGGTAGCAGTAGTAGTTTTGTATTATACTTAAGTTACTGGACTGTTCTTAACTCACCCCATGGGTTTTACATTCTTTCGATTCTCCTCCCCATCCTGCCTGAACGGGTGAGGGAAGAGAGGAAAGCTAGCAAACAGTCATGTGATTCTGAGTTATCAGCTGGGTTTAAATCATGACAGCTACCAATCTGTGCAAGAGTTAGACGTTTCGCTACATGCTAGGTAACAGCTCTTCCCCCTGCTTTTTCCTTTTGCTCCCTTCCAGTCTTCTAAAACATCAGGACTCAGCTGCAACTTTGCCTCAAGTCCCAAGGAAGGTACTTGTCAAATCTCCATGAAAAAGACAATGCGCCTAGAAAGACTGTTCTCCCAGTGACCAGCAGGTCGAGGGAGGTGATCCTGCTCCCCTACTCCGCTCTTGTGAGACCTCCCTTGGAGTATTGTGTGCAGTTCTGGTGTCCTCAACATAAAAAGGACATGGAACTGTTGAAACAAGTCCAGAGGAGAGCCACAAGGGTGATCAGGGGACTGGAGTACCTCCCATATGAAGATAGGATGAGAAAGTTGGGGCTGTTCAGCCTGGAGAAGAGAAGGCTGCATG
>JAOEHY010011040.1:35000-52887 GCA_025447955.1 Psilopsiagon aurifrons | reverse complement strand
CTGGCAGAGCATGAGGCTCAGAAAGTCCTTGGCCAGACCAAACATCACTAAGCCATAACTAAAAACATTGGTGTTATTAGAACTGTTCTCAGGCCACAAGTCAAAAACACAGCTCTGCACCAGCTACCAAGAAGGGGAAAAATGACTGCTACTGCTGAACCCATGATACTTTGCCTACAGTTCCCCTGCTGCTGGATGCAGAACATGGTGGAAAGGTAGGAGTGCCAGGAGGAGGGACTATTTGAAGTGGAGGAGGGAGGATGAGGAGAAATAAAGAACACAAGAGGTCTTGGTATGAGTAGAAGTGGAGACTACAGCTCAGAATGTAGAGGCAGAAGGCAGAGGATTAGCAGATAGAAAGAGTAGAGAGAGAATTTTGGGAAGAAAAAAACCCCACTTTTAGAATATTCTCTATTGAGTAGAACCTGTCATGGAAAGCAGATGTGCTAACCTTTAAAATTGCTGTAGTCAGTGAAAAGAAAAGAGAAAAGGAAAAAGAAAGGGAAAAGGAAGAAAAGAGAAAAGAAAAGAAAAGAAAAGTAAAGAAAAGAAAAGAGAAAAGAAAAGAAAAGAAAAGAAAAGAAAAGAAGAGAAAAGAAAAGTAAAGAAAAGAAAAGAGAAAAGAAAAGAAAAGAAAAGAAAAGAAAAGAAAAGAAAAGAAAAGAAAAGAAAAGAAAAGAAAAAAGAAAGAAAAGAAAGAAAAGAACGGAAAAGAGAAAAGAAGAAAAGCAAAGCAAAGAAAAGAAAGAAAAAAGAAAGAAAAGAAAGGAAAAGAAAATAAAATAAGAAAGAAAAGAGAAGAAAGTAAAAGAAAAGAAAGGAAAAGAAAAGAAAAAGAAAAAGAAAAGAAAAGAGGAGAAAAAAAAGAAAAAAGTAAGGAAAAAAAGAAAAGAAAAGAAAAGGAGAAAAGAAAAGAAAAAAGAAAAGAAAAGAGAATTGAAAAGAAATATTAATCCTTCAAGTGAGCTTATTGGATCGTTTTTGACTATTTTTGTCTGAAATTCTCCACTTGTAAAAGGATAATACTTTTCCTCTTTTCATACAGATATTGCGAAGAAGTGTGACTAATTACTTTTCGTGAACACAGCTATGCTCACAAAGGAAGAAATTGCTCTGTATATAGTGTGTATTTGATTGCTTTTGCTAATATCATGCAAGGAACTGAGCACTGAGAAAAGGAGTAATTCAACATGACTATATCAATATAAAAGTTAGGCATTTAGTCTAAATTCATGTCAACACAATGATCAGATGATTCATCCTAATCCAAGCAGACACTCAGACAGGACAAATCACCCTCTGTAGCTGCTGGATTGTCTGTCATAGATTAGTGAGGAAACAGATGACTAGTTTAGACCAGATAACCAAGTTTTGGAGCTTGTAGTGTGAGTGAAGGTCAGTAACCAGTGTGAATGAGTACACATTATTTGTGAGCCAGACAAAATGGTTTTGGCTAAAACATTGCAAATTAAAGTTTGGTGGAGTTGTAGGCAATGTAAGAACAGGCCTTGTGTTGTGCTGGGTTATACAGCTGGAGGAATTCCTCTGATGCAGTTACAAAGCAATGAATGAAAAAGCAGAAATAAAAAAATGCAATTCCGGTAATGTAGAGCTTCTGCAAACAAGATCAAAGTGTTCCAGATGTTTTACTATGATGATGAAATGGGCATCTTGGGCCTACTGTCTAAAAATCACAAATCATCATATATTTTTACACCATTAGATATGATCAGTTTATATTATTTTCTGATGTTAAAGCATATTAAAAAATCAGTATATTAGCTACTGTGTACCATTACACAATGTATGCTATATATGGACTGAATATCATGTCTAATGATGGAGAAAGTATGCTTTTTTCTAATAGTGTTGCCTGGAGAAATTGTTCAAGAGCTGTTCATCCTTGTGGAAAGATTACTCTGATATCAGTGAGACTTATCTGCTGTGTAAGTACCAGTTGAGTTGTAAAGCTTCTCTAGGGCATTTTATCAGGTGTTCTTATTCAGCAACAATGGAATCTATGAGAAGAGAAAGAACAGAGAAAGAAACCTTGGCTCTTACAATTAAAAATAAATGGATCTGATAAATTTTATTATTATTGTCTTTTCCATTTTTTTTTAGTGTGATGCAAAGATATCCACCCCTCCTCTTTGCTGTCACACAAGTGTTGAAATATATAGCATTTCTATTTTACTTAGTTTATTCTCTCCATTAATGCTAAATCTTACTTCAGAGGAAAAAAAAAGATGTGCTAAAAAGGATCTCCATTTAAAGAACTGGTTTTCTTGTGTTTATGCCCACAATTTCATCTCAGAAATTTTTCAGATTCTGTCCTCAGACGGATTTATGTATGGGCTATTCACATATGTTTCAGTGAGAGTTTCACACTTTTATCTTACTGAAGAATTTGACCTCTGGTTTTTGCCTCTCTTAGGAATGGTTTAGGAATATTAGCTGTACTATGTCCTGAAAATATTTCATGCCCATTGCTGCTCCTCTGAGAGCAATTCAGGAACCACTTTGTAAGAGACTGAAAGTGGATTTTGTAATTCTTTTGAAATCTTTGCTTTTTTGATGCCTGTTTGTTAATCATATTGGAAACAAAATGTAGAAAATGTTTAGATGCTTATAGTAAAACACAGGGCTATTAGTGGTTGAGAGTGGAAATGGAAGGCAAAAGATAAAGTTCTATTACAACCTCAGTTAGAGAATTTGTCTATGGCTTAGGATATATCCCTTAGGACCTGAACAGTTCCCACTGCTGTACCTAGAAGGAAGAAATACTCATTTTTTTACAGTTGTCTCTTCAGCTATTAAATGAGATGTCGATTTTCCCACTTATTGGTGTGTGAAAGTTTTTAGATCTCCACTTGATTTATTCTGGGAATCCTGAGTAGGTGGAGTTTTGTCCCCCCAGTATTAGATTTTGGCCATTTTCGTACTTTTGTTCTGTAAGCTGTTTTACCAGTGTAAACAGGATTCTTAGGGATTCTTTTGCTGCTTGTAAAAGAAGGCATCATAATCAAGCTTTAAGTAGGTGTTGTTATAGTAGCTGGTTTTTGCCCCAGTTGCTCTTAAATGGCTCAGTTGTTCTGGGGAGGGTGGGCTGAGAGGCGTTTCTCTAAAATTTTGGAGGAGAAAGACTTGGTATGGGCATAATGATGAAACAGAGGAAAGAAACAGTGAAGAAAAAAGGAAACTGATGCTGATATAACTTCTCGCATTTTTCTTTCTTTTTTTTTCCTTATAATTTCACAGCCCCTTTCCCAGCTAGCAAAATAAACAATTAAAGGCCTTTCTGTTTGATATATTATTCAAGTTAATGAACAAAAGCACGTCTGTTACTCTCATAATGGAGCTGAGGCAAGGAAATCTGTTTCAAACTTGTCATTGTTTGATGCAAGGCTGAGGATTAATATACTTATTTGAGATCAAGAGTATCCCATTTCAGTACAAGAAGTTGATATTTTGTGAACTTCTGTTATGCAGAAACCAGAATGTTCACAAACAGAATTACATAAAAATAATAGAAGATGTGAAACAAAAACAATTCAGTCACTTCTGATCTGACTTTTGTGTATTAAATCCTGAGGAATAAAGCCCACCATGGAACACCCAATAAAAACGTGCAATATGCAAAGTAGAGAAAAATGTGTCTACACAAAATAAAGTTAATTATAAATGCTGATATAATAAAAAGCATATAAAACCCTCAAATGTTGCAACAATACATATTGTTTAGTCTTTTGCTGAGCTACTTGGTTCCTAATACTTCCATAAACTCCCAGATAGTCGGCTTGGGTTTTTTTGTGCTAATCAAACCTGAAACTCTCCATGGACTTCTGTGTACACTTATTAGTAACTTTTAAACTCATACAAGCACAAGCTGTACTTTCTAACTTTGTTCTCCCACTAGCCAAAGACTGTTTAACCATGCTCACACCACCCAGCTGTAGTTTCCATATTCTGCCTGGGGAACAACCACTCTAAAACATGTATGCGATTAGTGTAGAAAATGAGAACAAACCCACCTTTGTTCATTTACTTATTTATGCAGATAGGAACTGAAGATTCATAGTTTAATTCAGATTTACAGAATCTTTTTCACTGTATTGTTTATCCATTAAGATGGGTGAAAATGAGTCAAAGCATTTTGGTGGCTAAAGTTCAAATTGTATTGAGCTATTTAAATAATAGGATATATTGGATATATTGTTATTTCCTTTTTTTTTTTTTTATTTTTTTTTTTTAAAGCTATGTTAGCTATCTAACTCTTAGGTAGCTGTGATTTCTGGCATCTCCTGGTGTCTCTGGGCTGTTGAATTTTGGCCTGCGTTGAATTTTTCAACCTGCACGGTATCTGACAGAACAACCCATAGCTAATTGTGTATCTTGTCAGAAGAGTGTAGTGTGTTTGAGCAATTTTGGATTGGGTTTTTGAAACTTTTCTTTTTTTCTGTGCTATCTTACATTCTAATGGTATTTTTGTCATATTACTGATTCCAACAGAAGTCTTTCCATGGTATAGTAATATCCTGTCTTGGCGACAAGGTTTGGTCTCCCTCCTGGGAATGCAATGGTCAAAAGAGTCAAAAACCAAGTAATATTAATAACTCTAATTACCATCCTTATAGGCTAAATGGAATGGAAGGATTCCTAATTCCTCTTTCAAATTTATAATAATTTACCTGCCATCTGACCTGAAGCATCTAGCAGGACCACTATTATAAATGAGTGTCTCTTATCTATTTGCTTTGTGGGATGAAGGAATTATTTACCATTAGTGTTAATTGATAATGGTGATTAGGTTGCATGTCCTGCTTCTGTGGAGCTTACAGACAGGAATTTTACAGTGAACGCACCTGTCAGCTCCAGAAGTTACATCAAAGCACCTGAAATGTCCCTGCTATTGTGACATGTGAATCACCAGAGCTGCCCCCATTCCAGTTTCCTCCAGCTCAGAGCCACCCAATGTAGATGGCAACTTTTAACTTTGAGAATCTAAGGTCTGATAAAACAGTAGAAAGCATCCACTGTGCCTAACAGTCTTTGCATTGTTCCCTCTATCCTTTTCTTTATATGAAGTAAAATACTGTGTAAGAAAAATCTGTATTTAATATGTTCTTGCTTGATGGTATTTTTTTCTGTTTTGGGTTGTTTTTTTTTTTTTGTCTATATGGTACTGTTCATAACCTGTACCTCAGCTTTACTGTCGACAGTAATTTAAATTTATTTGCACTGCCTGCAAATCTCTAATTTTTATGTAAGTCTAAGAGGAGTGTTGAACACATTGATCCCTTAATTAGCTCTAACTACGAAGTGTTACTGAGAATGGGACATTATTAAGCAAACTCTTCTTGTTATAATCCCTCAAAGATGTATACTTGGGTACAACACAAAAAAGTATAATCCAAAAGGTGTAATTGTATTCCAGAATAAGAAGCTCAGAGAAAACAATCACTGTCACTTAAAAGCAGAGCTGGGCAAAATCTACAGTACTAATGCTTTTACATATAGGTTACTGCATGTAAATTGCTACAGTAATTGTATCCTTAAAGTATTATCTTGATTTCTCAAGTAAAAACCAAGCTATACCCAGTAGCATGAACAGATGCAAGTGGTCTTTTTTTCAGCATGACTGTGGAAATGATCATGCCAATTATCTTTTGCTCTTAAGCTGAATTTAGTTGTTATTCAGCATGTTTTTGTATCATGTCTGGTGGTGTCACAGAGGATTTCCATCTGGAGATAGCATGTGTCTTTTTCTAGGGCTTATGTCAAAACCCATGCTATTGAGACAGAAATTCTTTCAGTACGTGGTGCTAGAGAACTCCTACTCCATTTGATTAACAGTCAAGTAAGCTTCTGAGGATTTCTGTAGGAATTACAGTTCTCTGCTTTCTTTGGAGTGCTGCAGCCCTTGGAGGTAATGTCATCTGCAGATGAGCAGCCCGAGAACACAGGTTGAAGGAACAGCTGTCTCACTCACAGGAACCAGCAGGGCAACTGAGAATGAAGAAAATTCTATTCAAGGGAGCTCACTAAGGAGGTTGACATAAATCCCTTGATAGGAACTTGCTTCTCTTGAGAATTAGTATCCTGCTGAAAGTACCCATGCCTGTGGGTATTCTTGTGTTCATAAATCTGAGTGGGTGCACAAGGGCTTAGATCTTGAGTTGGTCATGCAGAGGAAGCTTAGTGGTGACAGCAAGAATTAAGGGCTACAAATCTGGCTCAGAAAACCTGCCTATTCAGATATCTTTCCCAAAGCCAACTGAAATCTAGGGTGAGTGTTTTGTTTCAGGCTTATGGTTTGAAAAAGGAAAGGCTACCTGCTGGTCATTCTCTTCTTCCTTTTATTTAACCTATTGATGAGAAGAAGCGTTGCCAGGGTTAAAATTAGAAAGATTACTTTTGAAAGTGATTCTATCCCAAATTATTTTGGGACTTGGTGTCTGTCATTTGTTCATTCATGCACTCACTCATTCACTCATTTATTCATTCATTCATTCTGGAAGTTCCAAAGTAACAGCTAAACAGTAAGTCAGCAGACTTTGTAAGGCTTTTCATCCCATGTCTAAGACCAGGCATGGGAAAGTCTGGATGGGTATGCATTCCAGAAGCCATGTTTATGTGAACGTGGAACAGCTGGAATGATGAGGCCTCTTGCAGCATGTCTAATGTCCAGCTGCCAAAGGGCAGGCAGAGATCATCTTCACAGCCTCTCTGCAGCTGCCATGATTTCAGCCACTGTGCCTGTGTCATCTGGTATCTAATTATTGCACTAGAGGGCTGCAGCATTACCTATGTAAGGAATCTTTAAGTCCTAGCCTGCAAATCATGAGGGAATGGCTTTCCACAGCTTCTATCTGCCTTGGAGGATTTATATATTCTGAAGAGATCATTTTAGGTTCTTTTTTAAGATTAAAGTATTTTTTTAAACTTAATAGCATTTCAGAATGTAAATAAGGAGGCACGTTAGAAATAAAATTTTGCCTTGTCTGCTTCCTGCCGTCTTGCTTAGCCTGGAAAAAAGACCTTTCAGCTGCTGTTCTAATTGCTCTGTGGGGGCAAATAATTTATATATGGGGGATTGTTTAAAATGAAAAGGGCATTCAGTAACTTACTGTTTCCTGTCTAGGCTCTAGATCACAATTGTGATTGCATTCCCTAGGGAAGAACTGAGCATGTCTTTAAAGTGTAATTGATTTTAATTAAAAATAACTAAATATGTACAACTTAAAGAGTTACTGTTTCTAAATAAGAGCAGATAAGTGTTCTCTGTGCTGCTTCCTGAATGAGGTATTTGGTTGTGAATTTGATATAATTGTCATCTGCTGGCAGGTGACAACATGGAAGACA
Organism: Psilopsiagon aurifrons; assembly: GCA_025447955.1. Taxonomy (NCBI): domain Eukaryota; kingdom Metazoa; phylum Chordata; class Aves; order Psittaciformes; family Psittacidae; genus Psilopsiagon; species Psilopsiagon aurifrons. The sequence goes on along the minus strand of JAOEHY010011040.1, from coordinate 45,525 downwards.
GCCTGTGATACCCTGCAGGCATGCATTGAGTACGACCATGCAGTACCCTAGCCCATGTTCTTCTGAAGTCAACTAGAAATTCTGCTCTTGTATCCAGACTCACAGAATTATTCCTCCCCAGAAAAGAAAAAGTTTATTTACTTGCATTTTTCCAATAAGTAGAATGCTTTCAGAATAAGTAATAACATGAAAAAATTAGGAAATCAAATAGATAATTTTCATTTGCAACATGTGATGCATGTTAAACTTTGAAATAACTGTTTCTTTTTTGTGAGATTTTTCTCCTACGTAATGCAAAATGCACCTTAAAGTCCCATAAATATTGTTATGTGACCCAGCACATGTTGAAACTCTTCTAAATTTTAAAGATTTCTATTCAAGGTTCAAGATGGTACCAAGCGCTCACTGTGTCAACACTCTCCAGGAGACACAGACGAGTTCAGGGAACACAGAATTACATATTCTTATTGCTACACCTGAGGTCATATCTGTTCGTGCTAGAGGTTGTTAGGCCGTTATCGCCACTGATTCTTCTCCAGCTGTGAGAATAATTTGGGTTCAGGGAGGAAACATAAGTTGGTATCCTTTCACTCATACTAGGTTTAATAGGATTTTTCTTCTCTATGCTGTGGGTTGGTCCATTGGCATACCAGTGTTATTGTAGCAAGTGTATTTTTGAATTTCCTTTTCTGCTAGACTATCGACTCTGTTATGTCTTCTGCTAGTGATTTTAAGCTGGTTTAAAACAGCTGGAAAACTCACATTGACTTCATTGGCTTCGGATTAGACTTACAGGCACAAGCTCATGTCATTTAAAGGATCACATTGCTGAAGCAGCATCTCCAAAAGGTGTTTGCATTCGTACGCAAGATGCCTTCTATGCCTTCAAGGTAAAAATAGTATTGATCGCCCTTTAAAGCATGTATCTTGTGCATTATTTTACCTTTTACTGCTGCTGAACACATACACTGTGACTTCTTTTTTCTCTCAGTGTTTTTTTTTATATATATAAGCAAACAAAAAACAAATATAAATTTTTTTTTTATATTTTGGTGCCTTGTAGACATCTCAGTGATATATTTCTTGTTTTGTTTATGCTTTGGTAGCATAGAGAAGTAGGCAAACAATATTATAAATGCATGAAGCATCATTGTGACCTGTAGACTTATGTTTTAACTCTTTCATTTTACAAAAGAGTGGTAACTATTATAGTAACTTCACTGTCTTCAACTAGGATAACTATTACAAAGAGAATAATAAAAGAATATTATTAGTAGTTTATTATGTACTAACAACTACTGCAAGTTTCTTATATAACTTTATCTAGGGTTAGGCTATTTGGAAGTTAAACGAGTAGTAGAACTTGGGTGTGAGGGGGAATAGCAAGAAAAGAAGAAACAAAGTAATGGTATAGGTAGTGTTTTTCTGATCATGAACGTGGATTTGCACCGGTGTTCTTATCTGAAGCTGAACAAAATCCTTCTTAAAGCAGTCTCTGTAATTAGCTTAATTCTCTGATTTCCTAATAGCATTCTTAAATATCCTTGACTTCTGATGTTAGGTGTCTATTCTCTCTTCTTGCATTTATTTTTTGTGTATTATATACATAATAACTAACCAGAAGCTTTTCAGCTCACTGTAAAACCTGAATCTTCCATGCCATATCTATGTTGTACTGTTCTTTTTTACAAGTTGCATATTTTAACTTTTCTAATTGTTATGGAATTTTATCTTTTGGAAAGACTTTATGAATCTGTATCTTAACCAGAACATAATGCATAATAGAGAAATTACGGAGCAAAACTCTGTAATGTCTATTATTCTTTTCACTTTAAAATCTTAGTTATTTTGATATAGGAATCATAATTGTGAGACATTTGGAAGTCACTTTTGCTATAATTTGCAGATGGGAACATCAAAGAAGACTAACATTTTTTCAGAAGTAATGTTGGGATGCTTCCATTTTTGAATCCCCGGGTGAACACATGAATATGCTGTAAACTAAAAAAAAAAATCAACTTCCTAGAAAAGTCAACAACAACCTGTTTGAAAACTTCTGGCTGTGAAATTTCACTAAACCTCAGGAAACATTCCTGTGAGAGTCGGGAACACAGATATTTTTTTTTACAGAGTAAACAACATATCCAAATCATGAAATTTCCTTCCTGTGAAGATAGTCAGCACTCCATCCCCGGAAAAGCTTCTAGTCTGGTCTTGTGCAGTCTATTACACACAGGGATAACTAATAATCATATTATCTCCTGTTAGTAACTATTACAGATTTTTACAATGATAGCAAAGTAATAATATTTTTTTCTCCATAAAGTGATATATATCCTATGATGAAAATACATTATTGCATAAAAATGTCTTCAATTCTTTCTTGTGGCTGATGCTCAACTCCATAGCTCTGAGCTACAATTGACAGAGTAGTAACTGCCACCTGGTCAACTGAAACATACCACAGTGCAAAATGAAAGCTCTCAATCTGCAGAATTATTATTTTTTTAATAAAATCTTTACAGGTTATTGTTTGGAACATGACATATTTACACAAAACCTTTATATGACCATTGGAATCGCATGCCACTTTTGTAAACTCATGAGAATAACATTGGTGAACCTGAGATTCCAGTTCACGTACTTTAAAACATTTGTGGAGGGAGCATTGTATATAATCAAAGAATTTAAAAGTGTCCCAATGTGTATTCAGGGAGCCAAGTAGGATAAAGTTTCATTTGCATCATTTAATGCTTCCTAATGTAAGTGCTTGACTTTGTAAATCAAAACATTAAACATGTTTTTTTTTGTGCATAATATATATAGTTCATCCTTTGTTGTAGCTGTTGCACTACACATAGTGTTATTGCAGCTGTTGTTTATGTATCATGTAATAGAAACGCAACAACTACAAAAAATCTTGAGAGATACATATTAACAATCAAGCAGGGCAAATAGAAATGCTTCACCCAAACATCTCTGAAAAGTTTCCATAAAATTCCTGCTTGCTTATGTTCCAGTCTCTCCACACAGCCTTTTTATGAAAATTCATGTGTTAAGTTTTGTTCTTTAAGTGTTCATGGAAAGTGAATTTCAGGCCCACAGCCAAGTTATATTAAATCATGAAACAAAATTAGTTTAATCATGAAACTAAATTTGTTTGGGGAAGAATAAGCAGTATGCAACTTCATGCAATCAGGGAACAGAAACAATAGTCTTCTTTAAGTGGCTAAGGATACAATTCAAATTTCAGGTAGATGATATCGACATATTGTATGTGGCCACAGGCATGGTAGGCAATTTGTAAGAAAGCTAAAAAGCACAAGCAGATTCCATGGCTGGGTATTTCCAAAGATTTCAGAATTGAATCCAACTGCCTGAGCTCCTGCAGGGAATTTTTCTTCCTGCACATTTTGAGGCAAGTGATGAGGCAGTATCATGGAGCTTCTGTATTTGTTTCTACTGGTCTTCAGGCTTGTCAGAGTTCCGGATAGGCTTGTCCAAAGCTTTACTTATTTGTTGGTTGAGTCAAAGTTGCATGATTTTTCAGCTCAGTTTGGGAGGGTTTGTGTTTTGCAAGAGTATAATGCCTAACAATGTAGATACTATTGCAAGACCAGGATGCATAACAACATAGATACTATTCATGTACTGTATGAGATGTGTACTTCTGGCTGTATTTTCAAACTCTCGACAAGTCAGAGTTGCAAAACCGAAGTCTTGGATGGAGTCTTGGGTGACACGGTTTAGTGTGAGGTGTCCCTACCCATGGCAGGGGGATTGGAGCTAAATGATATTAAGGTCCTTTCCAGCCCTGACTATTCTAAGATTTTGTGATTCTATGATTCTATGATTCCTACCTCTCTCTGTGAGAGTTCTTATGAGCACTTCTCAATTATGTTGTATTCACGAGTAAGGATTAACTATTCCATAATTAAACTTATAAATATTAAGATAAAACTTTTTAACTCAGGTGGAGTAGTTAAAAGTTAATTTTTAAATAAATAATTACACCATTCATTAAGAAGCCCCAACCAACCCACTTTTCTGAATGTAGATATCAGTAACTTAGGGTAAATAAGAGATATATTTTTGGCTACAGATCTATAAAAAATGGTGGCAAGATTTTTTTTTTTTTTTTTTTTTTTTTTTTTTTTTTTTTTGTTTTTTTTTTTTTTTTTTTTTTAGCAGGGATAATAATTTTTTTGCACTTCTGCTAAAAAGAATTTGTTTTAATTGAAGCTTGACAAGAAATCACTGTTGTATAAAGACCAGGTATTGCAAATTTTAATCCTTGAAATGGAAACCCCAATAATCTATAAAGCCATAAGTGGATGAAAATGTAAGGTAATGGAATAAAATGAAAACTTGTTACTGTTTTAATTTTTCATAATACAAATAATTTGTCCATCCCTGCAGAAATGAACACTCTTGATGTAAATATAAGGTAATTTCACTTTACTTCAGCCATCTGATATCAGTGACAAAAATGCCTCTGAAAATGTTAGTTAACTGCATTGACTATAGGACCCAAGATGAACAGTGCAGATCTTTCTCACCTGTTACAACAATAAAAATAAATTAAATTTAGTGATCTTGTTGGTAAGTGGTACTACAGATACAACAAATAAAACAATTCCAGAGGACTGATACCCCAAAAGACACCAAATTAACAAAGCATAGAGACGAACTAGCACACAGAAGAATCACTGTGATAAGCCAAGTTTGGCAGGCATTGCTTGAGATTACCTTCCAACTGAAGTCAGAAGCTGGATAAAGAATGGCAGGAATAAGGGACTTCATTGATGTATAGAAGATGGAGAATTCATCAGTGATGATTATCAGATTTATAGGGCACTGGAACTACAAAGTTAGATTTGAAACTAGTTTTAGAGGAGGATAAGGAAAGAATTTAATGAGCTGCCTTTCTCCTTTGTTACCTAAGCAAGAAAGTTATGCAGGAGAAAACCTTTAAGTGTTTCAGGAGAGGCTGATTGTTCTGTGAAGGCTTCAGTTGCTGACAGAGCAAAATCAGAGGCCAACTTTATATGTTAGAAAAATAGGGAGGATAGAACTAATCTGACACACCTTAAGCTCGTGTAAAGATTTATATGTTAAGCAGGTGAAGGAGAATCTGAGAAAGGTAACGTTTGTGTAGTTAATAACAAGCAAGAAAATCTGAATAGCACCATACTGAACGTAATTGAGTTGTTGAACATGTTTACAGTCATTAAGATCAGAAAAGAGAGGATTGAAAAAGGCAAGATATGAAATGGTGAAAGATTTTGCTGTGAATAGTAACAGAAAGGTCATCAGTTTAAACTGTGCAGGAGGTGAAAATTGGGTGCAATTTGAATATGCTGCTTTAAAGGAAGTGTTGACCATAAAGTAATTCCCAAGTTAATGGCTTGTCTGACCTTGGGCAATTAACCAAATCTCTGTTTTGGAGAGAATATTCAGAAAAAAAGTAGGAAAAAAACCCAAATCCAAAACACAAGGAGAGGATACATACAACACGCATTTAGAGAAAAGACAGTAAGTAAGTTAGGAAAAGTGATGAGAGTGCATGAATGCAAACCAAAAAGTGTGATACTGTCAACTGTGGCTGGTATGGAGAGCAGCAGGTGGGAAGCTTTCTTTGCAGACAGTCCTTGGATGGAGGGAAGAGGATTAAATTGTCTTTCTGACTGATTTCCCTCCTCTTCTTCCCCTACCTACTTGGAGTGCAAACACTGGACAAGCAGGAGAATTTGTCAGTCTAATTAGATATTTTTAGCTATCACAGTGCTTCAGCTGTAGCATTTTGACAAAATGATGGCCAGTTTTTTGGTGGGATGGCACAGGATTTCTTCATGAAGGTCAAGAAGTTAAAATTTTGACAGGGATGGTGATGAAATAATTTAACGCCTCAGCTGTGTGGGTGCAGATGGTCATCCACATGGGGGATATTTTTCCAGCAGGTTACTGAGTCAGTGAAGCTGGCTGCCTGCAGTTTGGCAGTTATCCATTAATATGTAAAACAAAATTTTGGACTATGCAAAAAATTGGGTGTTGAATTCCATTTTATGTTGTGCCAGGTCTGCTTCGGTACCTCGTGGTCTTGGATGATAGGAGGATTAAGAAACGGAATTTAACCACTGGCACACTGACTGACAATAGATTGGCAACTACATTTTTGGGGAGACTTTGTTGTCTTTACTGAGCTGGGATGGGAATTATTGGTGTTCTGTTTTCCTTTTGTTATTGCTTTTCTTTTTGTTTTGGGTTTTTTGTTAGCAAAGTACACAAAGATGAATTGATAATGACTCTCATAATTGCTCCCAGTAATAAATTTGTTTGTTAATATTAAGTCCCATGTAGAAATTTGTGGAACTGGGGTTAATTTTATTCCTGCTCTTGAACTGCAATTTTATACACTGTTTCCATGTTTAAAAAAAGTAACAATACATGACCCACCACCTCTGATCAACACAGTTCAGCCAATTGGTAGTGTTACCATAACAGAGAAATAAAGCTACCAGCTAATAATAATACTAAGAGCTACCCAGGCAATAGAAGAGAAAATAGTTGAGTTAATAAGGAGAACTATTTTGGCAGTAAGAGTTCAACAGCTCAAAAGAGAAATGCATCTGCCTGACTAATGTATGTTTTGGGTGAGGCCAAGTTAGAGTTAGGGTCAAGCTTTTTACGTGACTTGAAAAGACTTAAGCCCAAATAACAATTCTCTAAGACAGCCTCTTCAGGGATTGCTGTTCCCTGGATGAGCCTGTATCCCTACCTGCTGTCAGTCAGGGGTTTATATAACATGCACAATTAATGTCAAGAGCAGACCTCATCTCTTTTCATATCCTAACCACCATATTAGCCATCTCCTGCCTTGTTTTCAGCATCCACATTTAGATGACTTCTGTATGTTTGAACGTATTGCTTTCCCACAGAATCCAATTCCCCCATAGAGAGATGTTTACGTAAGGGACTTTTAACCACTGAATTCTAGATTTCTGAATGGCACACAGAGAGACAAGGACCTTGAAGTTGCACACAGAAACATGCAGGTAGTGTTCCTGCAGCTCTTTTATTGACGATGTCCCTTTGGTAGCTGATCTCAAAGGTGAAACTGCTCTCTACAACAGTGGAGGAATCAAAAAAAACATTAAAATGGGATCAACAGAGGATCCACCATTGCACTTATGAGATGTTCCAGGTGTTTGGAAGAAAAGAAGAAAGAGCCTGTGGCAGAAAAGAAAAGCAACACGTCCAAGCGAATGTGCTCTTTATAGTACGTGTTAACAGATTCTGGCTGAAAATAGTTGAATTTTACTTTTCAGACCAGTATGCATTCAATTTGGTGCTAAAATTTTCTAAGTATGCTTGGAATCTAGATGCAAATTATTGTGGAAAACCATAAGTTAAATTTGTCTGATGATTTTAATCCCTGTCAAACATTAAAAATTCTTGAGTATAGACACAACTAAAAGAGCATTGAATCTCACATCAGCTAAACCCAGCAGCATTTCTAAGTTTTCTGAGATCAGCATCTGAATAAAAAGCATCTGGAAGAATCAGAACCTGGAAAAATTAGAATTATCTTGATAGGAATAGGGAATGGCCTGCTAAAATCTCCTTCACTGAGAAAACTTCCATATTTTCTGTTTATATTGATGAGACAAAGGGGAAGAAAATGAAATGGGAGTGGTAATTAAAGAGAGCAAGAAAAAAAGAGATGGGAAAACAGATCATAAGAACTGAGGCTGTAAAATGAATTTGACAAAACCAGAACTGGATAGGATGAGGACAGTTGGGAAGGTACCCCAAAAAGAGACTAAAGAAAAGAACTGTGAATGTTTTGTGAGGGAAAGTTAGCAGGACTTGGTGTACTTTTTTCAGTACGTGCTGCTCTGGTGAAGACAAAAAAATGTGAGGCAGGAAAATATATTCTCATCTCTGGTTTCCAGCTGCTGGTGAAAGCAAATGTACAGCAGAGTGAAAGCTGAAATGAGCTGAACCTGAAAACCAGCAGCAACTCCACAGGGTCCTGGAAAATCACCAGGAAGGAAGTTGTTGCAGCAGATTCAGGACCTGGATGATTTTGTCCACAAAAGGAAAATCACTGCACATTATTTGCAGCATACCAAAGGTATGGATTTAATTTCAGATAAAGGTATTGATCTATTTATGCCACCATACTTCTTGCGCTTTTGATGAAACAGTAGCTAGAAAATGATTCTTAAACTTTGTCATAGTGTTTCCACCTTTTCAGATAGAAACACTGTTGTGGAAACTACCTCACTATGGCCTGTCTGACTTCTGTCCTCTTTTGAAGCACATGGGTTTGGCTAAACAAAAGAGATTAAAATGAATATTACTTACAGATGCTAGTTTTTGTACCCCATTTTACACCCAAGCCATCTGTTTTATCTCCTGGAGTTTGGATTGCTGTGTTTGCTAGCATATTTTTTTCCCTCATTGCCTGGAGCCTCAGATGCTTTGCTAACCTTCAGGTCACTGTGCAGCATGCCTACAAACCTCCCATTTCTGGGAGAAATTTGTCATTCATTGGTAAATTTGATCACAAAAAGTATAGCAAAGAAACACCTGACAAAAGAGGAGACTCATTAACAGCCTTCATTTCCTATGCAGCAGCACAAGCAAGCACAGGCATACATGATAGTTCTGGCAGAAATACAAAGGAACTGTGCTTGAAGAGTGACAATTAAAACTTTCTTAGGAAGCAGGACCGCCTCCTTCTTTCAGCTGTGCACTGGGAGAGTGAAAACAACTCCCTAGGCCACCTGCAGTTATTCCACACAGATAGCCTAGGGAGTACAGTTTGAAAACACCTGCCAAGTGCTGGTCTCTGAGCAGGAGTCTCACACACTTGGCAAGCTTCTTGCTCATGGCAGCACTCAGCATCCAGCCAAACTTCACAGAAATTGTTTACCTTGGCCCTTTGGAGTGGACGTAACACAGAAGATGAAGATGCTACCTTGCTAAGAACTTTCTTTGGCATCTTTGCCTCAGATCTATTAATAAGACTCACTGGACTTTAAGCCTTCTTGTTAGATTACACAAGGAAGTTTTAAATCTCACTTCCAAGGATGAGAGAAAAATGATCAGCTTTTTCTAATCCAAATGGTAGATCCATATCAACAAATTACCAATTGCCACCAGGACAGAGTTTCTGATGTCATGTGCTAGTAACTGTTCCCAGCTGGTATGATCGCCCCAGTGTGAACTGGAGGTTGTGCTGCTTCTGTCTGTGAAGGCCATAGCATAGGTGGGAGGTATGGTTCCTCAAGCCCAAGCCCCACATTGGTTCTTATGATTGTAGCCAAAAGGCTAGTCCAGCTCCAGATCACCAACCTGTTCCTAATCTACATTCACCAAGAGCTGTACTATTTTCTTCATGATCTGCCTGCTTACTAAGATAGCAAGTATTTGTGCCTCAGGAGAAGATTTAACCCTTTTTTTCCCTTTCCTTTTCCTCTTCAGAAATGTTCCAGATGTTCTCCTGCTACAGTGCTAGCACCATACATAATCCTAATTCATTACCATGACTTCTGCAAAAAGCATCAGAACCACTGGTGCAGTGGTAGGACTATGCAGAATGGAAGAAATAATGTTAAAGTCACATCCTGCAGTTCTGAAGATTGAGGGTTAAAATTGCTACTGCTGATTTGTAGAGAAGAAGGGTTATTACAGATACACAGAGAAATTGTAATTAATTACTCTTTCCACTTAGGTTTTTTTCCTTTTTTTTCTTACTGTGATGTTTTTCACGTACTCAAAAGTTAGGAAATCCAATGTTATGGCTATCTAACAATATCCTGGATAGGTGCATTGTGGTACTGTCAAGTAATCATTTACTTATTCCAAAAAATGTATGCACCCCTCACTGTATAGCATGGATGATGTCTTCTAAGCAAATTAGAATTATTCAGTGAATGGGTTTCTGAAGGTAACAGTCTCCAACTTTTGTTTACTGGCTCTAAAGGCAACTGTGTTTTCAGTTCTTGCTGTATCAGGGCACAGACTGTAAGCTCACTTGCTTGCAATTTTTCTGAAAAGGTTCAGACAGATGGGGAAGCTTCCCTAGACAGCCTGGAAGCAGATTAAGAAGTTATTGCTTATTGTCTCCCCAGCTGAGAATAGATCGGTTTAGCATATGTCAAAACGTGGATAGAAAAAACTGCTAGTGGGCACAACTGAATTTGAGACAGCACGTATAGTTATTTAAGTGGGTAGGTATTCCTTACCGTGGTCAAATTTTGACCAACTCTATATTGGTTTGGGATGGCACATCACATTATCAGTGTCTGCTAAGTAGAGAAAAGTGAAATGGTACTAGTATGGGAAGAGAATTGTTTGGGTGACCTCCTTAGTATCAGCTAGTCTTTTCTGAAAGGGAGACAGTAGCATTTTTTCTAAAGATAATGCTGAAAAAATAGTAAAATAAATATACATGGGTAGATTACCAGAGACCCATGAACTTTGCTTCATGACTTTGTTGAAATGTAAAGTATCT
>JAOEHY010011040.1:0-30000 GCA_025447955.1 Psilopsiagon aurifrons | reverse complement strand
GGTATAATAGGGGAAAAAAAAAATATTGGAGAGAATTAAAAATGTGAAAAAAAGTGATCTTTAGTTTCTGTTCAAATTTTATCAAAGCACATTTTCTACTCATTATATCTGTCTCATGTCTTTCGGTATTACTTAACTGTCTTCTACTACAGAAAGATACCATGTTGCTATAGATACATAGAATGGAACTTTAGGTCCTCTAGAGTTATCAGACTCCTGGGTAGGCCTTGTTTCTTCAAGTTATGTAAGTGCTAAGCACATTCTTTAATACAGACACTTTTCTAGTACTCCAATAACACAAAGGCATCTACTTTTGAGTTGAAAGATCTCAGGGATGCCTCAGCACCTTTTCTTCTGGCCTACTTCAATACTTAGTAACAATTCTTACACAAACACAAAATTAGCCACAGAATTTGCCATATCCAGATGCTGGCAACTAAGTCTTATTGTTACCAACCAAGCTCTTGAAAATATTTCCTTTCTTCTTCATGAAGATACACTAATGCAATTAAGTCACCTCTCAAATAATTTTTTACTGAGATTTCCAAGCCTCTTGCTGAAAGATCTTCCATTTTTATTGTGTTCCTTTTGTTTCTTTGACAATCTGTCACAAAATCACAGGTGGTTGATTGGAAGGGACCTCTGGAGGTCATCCTGGCCAAGCCTGCAGCTCAAGCAGGGACACCCTAAGCCAGTTGTCCAGGACCATATCCAGACAGCCTTTGAAGATCTCCAAGAATGTAGACTATACAACTACTCCAAGCAACTCAGGCCAGTGCTCAATAACCCTCACAGTAAATAAAGCTTTTCTGTGAGTTCAGACATAACCTATTGTGTTCGAATTTGTGTCCAATGCCTCTTTTTCTGTCACTAGGGCAACTATCAAGTCCCATTCCAGATACTAATAGCAGATATGTTTGTGATATCTCATTTTACAGTATATAATAGGAAAAAAAGTCAAAATGTCTCACCGTGCTCAGTGCTCCCTCGTATCTACAACCTGGCGTCACCTTAACTGGCCCTATCTACAAATCTGATACCGTGGACTCATCTTTATTTGGTTATTTATTGTGTCTTAGGTCCTTGAAAAATTTTTGTTTCCATTCTGACCTCTGAAAACTCCTTAAGAAAACAAGCACAGTAAACTCTTCTTCACTTTTTTTGTGCTTCTTGGTAGATCAGTAGGTCAGAATACTGTTGGTACTCCTGAGTTGCTGATATCTTGATTTTATATTATTCATACTATGCTTAAGAAAACCATACTATGCTTTTATATTATTCATACTAAGCTTGGGAATAGGAATCACAGAATCGGAGAATCATTACGGTTTGAAGGGACCTCTGGAGATCACCTGGTTCAACCAGGGCCCCCTAGAGCAGGTTACACAGGAACATGTTCAGGCAAGTTTTGAATGTCTCCAGAGAGGGAGAGTTCATGGCTCCCCTGGGCAGCCTGTTCAGTGCTCTGCCACCCTCAAAATAAAGAAGCTCTTCCTCATGTTGTGGTGAAATTTCTCATGTTTTAGTTTATAGCCATTGACCCTCTACCTCTCACTGGGCACCACTGAAGTATGCTAATGGTTCCTTTAAAGATCACACACAACTCAGTAATGGTCACTAAGTTTTCACAAATGTCTTCTGTTGTAGTGGACTGGTGATATGCCAAGCATGACTTTTTTTTAATTGCTTCCAGTCATCGCAGCCTAAGTTACTGAGCTGCGAAGTTTAGATTAGATATGAGGAAGAAGTTCTTTACTGTGAGTGTAGTGAAGCACTGGAATGGGTTGCCCAAGGAAGCTGTGAATGCTCCATCCCTGGTGGTGTTCACGGCCAGGTTGGACAAAGCCTTGGGTGACATTGTTTAGTGTGAGGTATCCCTGCCCATGGTAGGGGTTTGGAACTAGATGATCTTAAGGTCCTTCCCAACCCTAACTATTCTATGATTATATAATTCTATGACATGTGCTAAGACTCTGAAGGGGCTTGGGTTTTCTGCCTCCACTGTTCACCAGAGCCTGGCAATTCTTATGAGTAGCAGGTCTGATTCTGAGAGAGTGGTCAAACTTATGCTAAATTTTCAACAAATACATACAAAGATGAAGTGCTGAAGCCTAGTGAAATAACTTGAATTTTGAAGTCTGGAGGGTGCTCCAAATGATATGGTTGTCTTTCAGATAAGTAAGTTCCCAGAGGATATAATACCCAAAACGTCAAAATACGCTTTTTTTCATCTGTGTATCAATAGATGACCAACATGAAACATAGTCCCAGTGAGGGAAGCTACTAGACAGCCAGAAATGCAAGGCTAAGCTGTACCAGAAATACACAATATAGTTATATTAAAATTATTCTAATAACATTGGCTTTTGTGCATTTTATTTGCTTGATATTGCAATAATAATATTAATATTTATTTTTATACTGGACAGGAGCATAGAAATTCATAACAAAAAAAAAACCCCAAATGCTATCTACTAAATCCACAGGATTTAAAGAAAGGAAAATAATTCTAAGTAAGAGCATCAGCTAATGCTTTCACTTCAGGCTCAGATCATACTCTTGTATTTTAACATTACAGAATTTTGTGATTGATGTTACATACCACCTGTGCTACAATAAGGGCAATGGAGAAAGATAAGAATGCAGTCATAACTACGTATTTCCATTATCTTGTGGATCAGAAATGGGCAGACCTCTAGATGCCTAATTTTGATTGGGACTAGAGACCCAAATAGTGACTAGCATATGAATATATACAGACACGTAATTTCTCACATATTTATACTAGCAATTAAGACCTGTAAAATAATAAAGTATGTCCTACTAGAATATGCAAATCAACTTTGACTATATTCAAATATTTTGACCTAAAATCTTTGAAAATGGTTGTCCAGCTTGAAGAATTGTGATGTCATTGCACTAACTGAGTTTTTAAATTTTGGTTTCAATGGTGGTTTCACAGTCAGATGTTTTTTCATTTTTTTGTGGTTTTGGTTTGGCTTTGGTATTTTTTTCTTTTGCCTTTTGTATTAATTAAGAGCAAAGAACTTGTTCTTTAATTCATGGAGTCTCCTATAATCTGTTAGTCATTAGTACAACAAAATTCTTGGAATAGCCAATTTTATTGAGACCCAGCAACTGACTCCTATATTATTCTGTGTATAAACATGTTACTAAGCTTCATAGTGAAGATTATTGGTACTGCTGTGTTTTTTTCAGAAACAGCGAATGGTGCCTTGTGTATCTGAAATAGGAAGATCTAACTGTTGGTGGACTCTGGTGCTGCTAAAATTCAAATCTGCTCTGAACACACATTATTATTATTCTTTGTATATAAGCAATACCGCACAAATCTACATGAGCATTTAACCACTGAACTTCTGCTAATACTGATGAAAATAAGGCTTCTAAAAAGATTGTGGTGCTGCCCTTATGAAACCCCAGTAAGAATATACAGGCAAAGAGCAGTTGCCCTGGAGACATTCTTAAATCCTTGTATCATAAATCAATCCAATTGCAAATAATCTGTCTTCACATGTCAGTTATTAATTCATAGTTGGTTTTGTGGGTTTGTTTTTCTTTTTTTTTTTAAGATTCTGAGAAGAGAGGCAGTCTGGAGAAAAGTCTTTCATAACAAAAGTTAAAATATATTTTTTTATTCCCAAGTAGCTGTTTTAATAGGTAGTAGTCCAGAAAGTCTGAAGATGATTTCAGACAGAGTATTCATAAAGAGTTGCTATGATTTTCATTTATATTTCACACAAGCCTTGGGAGACATTCATTATTTTAGTGGTGAGTGAATAATAAGCAAAGGTGTTTTGGTGTGCCACTGTCAGACTACCTCTTCTAATAAGTCTGTGCTAGGTGATGCTGTTATAGCGAGCTTTTGCCAATACAGTAAATACTGTAATGCCACATTTAGAACCTGGTGACAGGGACATGATGCCAAGAAGCTGAGGGGGATGGGGAAAGGTAAGAGTAGAGGGAAGACATACACACTTCCCAGAAGGCTGCATACTTTTGTCATCCCTCCTGATTCACACAGACATTAGAGGTCCTCAGAACGGGACAGGAGTTTTCCATCTCTGACATGTCTTTTGCCTCAAAGAACAGTCCTTGAAAGTCTTGAGAATGTTAATTTATAATCTTCTTGCTGTTTTGATGGTAAGCTTGCTTTTTTATCGAAGTTGAATGCTTCTATTCAACTAGAAGCCTATGAGCACTCAGAAAGCACATAGAAGACAACCCATGAGCAACGGGTAAAACATTCTGCATCATAAACACCATCTCCAGCATGATTTCACCCTTGCTGCCTGCACTGGTATCAACCATTACTCTTCCACAGAAGACCTTAGTTGACTTTTCTCCGTTCTTAGTAAGGCTGTGAAGAGATAAGACTAAACTGATGTATCAGAGGGATTTAGAGAAGGCATAAAACTTTTTTTTTTTGTATTTTAAGAGAATAAAAGTATCAGAACAGAAAGTTCTGAAAAAGAACAGTCTTTGAAGTCAGAATCTCAGAAGGCAGCATGGCATAACACAAGAACACAAGATATGTGCACTGCATCAGACAGGAATGACTGCATTGAGAACTTGGTGACTACTCCTTCTACCGTAAAGCTTGTATGGTAAAGCCTGCATGGTTGTAGTTGTGCAGGGCAGCATGAAAATGACAGAATCACAGCAACTGCATGGCATGGTTTGGTGTACTGATGGTTTGGCTATCCAGTGCTGCTATTTTTTTTTGCTTGACATAATGCAGCAATGGTTGTGTAATGCAGCACAACATAGCAGTCACTGACCTTCATGTCAGTGTAGACATTGCACTGCACTAATTCTTTCTGGTTTTCTTTGCTTTTTGAACACTGATCATTACTTCTCTTTCATGCATTTTCTCATTTACAACTTGTTTCACTAATTCCACTTAGCTAGTACACATCCTTTATAGATAGAAAAACAAAAGGGAAATGCTCTTGTTTATAAAGAGAAGTCTGTAGTTAGCACACTGAAGAGTGATTCCATATTCATCCCACAACCTCGTCACTTGGTCTGTAAATAGCAGTGCCAAGTCCCTTTTACAAAAGAAGAGCAGAAATAGCTTTTCCTTTTTATTGATTTTTTTCTTTTTTTCTTTTTCTCTGCCCAAAGCTCTTATTGGAGGACCTGTGGCATGGTATTCAGAAGTTTTACTTACAAGTTGTGGTTCTACTTTTGTTGTGGATTCTACAATTTTTTCTCTTCCACTTTTGCACTTTAAGACTGAACAGAAAGTTGGTTGCATTTATCAACAATTTCACTGAAAGCCTCAGTATTCCTGAATTATCACACTGACACACTTGAAAGCAAAGAAGAAAAGTTGGAGTTTGGAGTATTAACTAGATTATCACCAATTTAGGTGAGATGCATAATAGGAAAACAATATGCACTTAGTAATATCATAAATCAAGCAAATTGCTTCTGTATTAACCTTTCTATCTACCAATACTACAAGTGAAATCTCTATTTAATCACCATACACAGGTGAATATTATCTTATGTGCCAACTGACCTTTCAGGGGGAAAAAACAACAAAACTCAGAATTGAATTACTCCAGATTTGCCATCTGAGATTTCCATGAGTAACTTGTGACTCAGTGATGTATAACTGCACATTTGCAGTTTTCCTTTTATATCCACCACCATCAGATAAATATCAGTCAACAAGCAGGATACAGTCTGAATCCTCAACCCCTGCACGGTACTTAGGGTCACCTTGAGCATCATAGCGACACTAAAGAGAAAGCTACCAATGCATGTGTTGACCATTATGTTATGCATTTCATGTGTAAAAGGACAACTTGCATTCTTTTTTCTATTGATCATAGTAGATGTATCAATTCGACATAGCACAAAAATACTGCTTATTTTTATTCTTGTAACCCTCATAACCAGCCGTGCATCTTGACCCCATTTTATAGATGGAGAACTTAATGCAACAAACAGGTAAGGTACTTGCCACTGGAAGTCTGATTCAGAGCTGGGAAATAGATAGTCTCAAATTGATGCTTTAATTTCAAGAGTTCTAAACCACTTTGGATTGGTATGCAATAGGCACAAGAGTGCATAGAACCACTTTCATAATAAACCCTTTTCTTCCAAATGGGATCTTGTGATGTGGGTTAATGTTTTCTTCCAGGACTTCCCCACAAAGGAATAAAAATAGGGAAGCTGAAGTGTCTCATCTCAGAGACATACTCTATGAGATGAAATAGGTAATACAATTTCCACTGTACAGATGATTAAAAGAATATCCACTAAGTTTTTGGCAGAGTGTCTACAAACTGGAAAAGCTTTGCATTACAGGAAGATACCTCCTCAAATTAGTACAACTTTCTAATTATCTCACAAGCTGTTTTTATTTTTCACCTTAATAAAGAACATAATTTCCAGCATTATAGTGAGCATTTTAATAAGTATTAGAATTTCAAAGTTTGTGGAAAAAAAAGCATCTAGTCAGGTACAGAACGTAGGCCAGAGGGCATGTACTTTTCCTCTTTCTAGGATCAGTAGGCAACTCATTAAAAAATTTTGCTGTCTAATAAGTACAAAATAAACCACCTGCACATAGGATATGGTGAAAACAGAAAAAATAGTTTTAGTGTAAGCAAATGAATGACTATGATTCTGAGCAAAATCTGTTTTGGTCAGAATGATTCCACTGCACTGTGCTTGCCAATGTCAGTGCCACACACTTGGGTTCCCTGGAATGAGGCCATCAATTTCAGCAGTGGAGAATCAAAAGCTCTAGCAAAAAGTGTAAATAGGCATACTGTGCTTTTGAAGAGTTGATCCAAAAAGCCTGGGAAATGGAAAATAGCTGTTATGTACTTGTAGATAAAGCAATATATGTTACAATGCCTTAGAGAGTTAATCCATGTGTAAAACCAGAAAAGGAAACAACTTGCCAATAAAACCTACTTTTCTAAGCCCTGTGAAGTTCTGCCCCCATATATTCATGTGTTCCTGTGTTATCCATGAAAGTAATCAGCAGGAATGACTTCTGAGTAAAGGGGAACCACCTTTGTGCAGCTACATCATCAGGTTCTCAAGCTTTGACCTGGAGGTTGACATAAAGGAGTGGGGGCCTGTACACGAACGAAGCAATACCTGTAATGAAGCTCTACAAAGAGGTAAGAGTTCACTTTTATGGTACATATCTATTAATTTCAATAAGGCTTGAATATTATCCCAAGTCTATCACGGAAGGTGATGGGATGAAAAAAAAATAGAGATCGGCAATGAAATTACATAATACTTTGGGTGACAGCATCATATAAGGGAATAGAAGGAAAATAATGTTGAATGAAATGAAGAATTTTGCTTATGCTCTTTAAGCCAGATGTTTACACTGGCTTATTCATTATCATGTTCATTATCGTATTTATTTTGCATCGATTATTCATAATGATTGACTATGAATTTCTTCCTGTTTAGATTTTATGAATGGTTAATTCCCTACAATCCTCTGTTATCCATAATTTTTTCTTTTTGGAGCATAACAATGATACCTTACGTGAAATAACAAACAAGTAGAGAATTTGATCTTTAAAATTCATCAAGAAAATAATATGTCTTTAAATGAAACTTTAAAAATAAATATAACCAATTCAAGTACTTTGGAAAGCATTTTCTCTCTGTATTTCTAGTAAAAATGAATTTTTTTGATATCTCAGACCAAAATAATGTTTCATTGATTTTCTATGTGAGAATGATAAAATGGATTCTTAGTTTTTATATTTATGATTTTTTTGTATCAAGAGTTTGATCAAAGAAATTATAGTTAGATAATTCTATAATTAAAAGAAACCATGATAAAAGTAAAATTGATATGACCATGATAAAGGGCTCAGGTATCAAAAGTAAACATTTATACATCTGTTTCCTACAAACTGAAAAATAGCCCTTTATAATGCTGGATTGGCGGTCTGTCTTTCAAACATCTATCCACCTATTAAGCCAGAATCACCCGCATAGTAACCATAATTCTGGCAATGGAAAATGTTACTCTACAAAAACACAAAACAAGGGGAAAGGGTAAGTTGGAGGCTAAACAAATTATTTCAGATTACTCAAAACACGGCCTTTCACAACATCACTTACAAGGAGCTATTTAAACTTACCTCATCAAATAACACATAACTTAGAAGAGTTTAAGGAACTTGTTTCTCATCTAAAATAATAGATTTACAGTCAGTTTATAACCTTTCCATCTTTAACATCCTCTGTTTGTCTTTCTTGTATTCTGTTAAACAAGAAAAGTAGTGTGACCCATAATTGCAGGCAGATTCACAGCAGGTTTTGAGGAGCTTTTTCTGCAAGAGTGTCCGAGCTGTCTCCATCTGCTGCTGTCTTGTGTGCTTCCCACAGGGGGACCTGGCTAATTTTTCAGTCAATTAGCAGAAGGGTTGCTTTTGTTCTCCATGTACACCCCCATGGGCTCCTCTTACACCAAAACCACAGTATTCAGATGTTGGGAGTTTTCAAAAAGCATATCATGCTATTTTTTTCTATTGACCTTTGTGACATTGTTGGGTAAATGCTGTCTCCTGTAATCATAGACACTTACATTAAACTGCGTAGACTAACTTTAGAATGTTTTTAATATAAATATTAATAATGCATGTAGCAATGGCGTTTTTTAAATGATTTCTGAAATCTTTTATTGAAACCTTACTTTTTCATCCAGGGTGAACCAGTTGACATACTAATACTTCACCATGATCATTATTTGCTACGTATTTTACTCAATGAAAAAAAAGTTTCTTAACAATTGCTTTTGCTACTTACCTTGTAACAAGGAACCTTTAAATGATGAATAGAAAACTTAGGTTATGAACACAACTTCAGTTTCACTGAAAATTATGTATCAAATGAAATAAGGAGCTTTAAAAAACAGACTTAATTGTGCACATGTATGTAAATACCTTTTGTATAGCTAGCAGAAAGGTAATGCAAACATTATATAGTGGCTGAATAATAACCTGATAGTCATGCTCCTTGTCTACTCTTTGTGTTGCTTTCTATGAATTTTAATCAGGGTTTGGCTAATATGTACTCCTTCCAAGGGGGGAAATACTGTTATTTCAGCATAACACAATATTACTATATTTTTGGAAAAAAGTCAGTGATTTCTTCTGAAAGAATATAGTTAAGCTAACAGAAAGCAATATGCTTTAAGACCCCAATTAATGCATTTTTAATTTGGAAAAGTATCTTGCCTAGGTGTCCCTGAGCTTAATAAGCTTTGAGAAATTTTGGCTATCAGTTTGCATACGAAATTCTCAATATGCTGTAGGGACCATTGTATACTATGGGAGCATATAGAATTATTTTTAATATCACAATTGTACCTTTTGTCTGTGATTTCTATCTCAGGTGCAAATATGGATCAGTGAGGGTATTTTTCCTTCTCCTTAGCTCCACTATCACGCCACTACTTTTTATGGTAGTATATCAAGTGAGTTCATTCTCCTGTAACCTTTCATCTGCCCAGCCCCTTGGCTATATCTTTCTATAGTTAATAAATATACTTTTTCTCAGTGTTAAGCAATAAAATATTCACTGGGTCTGAGCTGGGGTTAACAGATTTCTGAAAATTTTATTGCGTGACAGCCTGTCCTGAATAATCCCCTCAGCTGTCTCATGTTCTGGGGCAGAAATGATCTTATGTGTCACTCTAATAGTCTAGAATTACACTTGTATCACTGTCACCAGCATATGGGGCTGTGTATACCCCTAGGCCCAGCTCCCTCTCTTTCACAGCATTTAAAATGATAACATTTGGCAAAGCCAGTTTTGACAGAAAGTGAACTCTCCTTTCCGCATCGGTGACAAAGCCGGCCACTGGAGGCCTGACACTGAGCAGCCAGTCATCGTACTCTTTGCTGGGTAATGATCGCGGGTTTCCCTCTTCTTAATAACCACCTTGCTGCAAGGGGAGGCTTGAGTGCAAGTCTTCACTTAATTATACAGTCTTCGTCTTAAGTGCTTTATTCATGTGAGGGTTTCAGCTGCTGAGGCATTATCATAGCTTTTCTTTTCCACCTTGCCAAAACATGACTATTCCTGGGCAGGCAAAGGGAGAGGGAAGGATTTTTGGAAAATAGCAGGAAGGAAAACAAAATGGCTTGCATATGTTCAGTAGTTTAGGAACTGTATTTCATATCACAATAATAAACCTCCAAATGTCTTGTGCTGCTAGTATCAGCTGCTAAAGGTGGTGTACAGTTTGTGTGCAAAAGACTGAAGAGAAAATATTCCGAAGGATGCCAAGGGGAAAGAAAGAAAAGGCAAGAAAAAAGAAAAAAAAAAAGAATTGCTCTCTAAAACTAAGGCCAGACCCTGAAAGGCTGTCTTTTAATACAAGCAAAATAAAATGTGGCAACTCAGGAACTTAGTGCTGAGGTAAACCCTTTGTTTAGGTCTGCTAAACTAACCAGAAGACATTTCTGAAATGCAGAAGGTTGCGCCAGCAGGTGTTCCTGGCAGTGTAAGGAGAACATAGGACATTATTTACTGTTATCACTTGACAAACTACACTCACATTTTCCTTCCTCACCCCAAACTTTAGGTTAGAATTTGAATTTTCAGCATATTTTATTCTTACAATTTGCTTTCACTGTTTTAACTGGTATGCTTCTAAACGAAGCCTTGACTCATTTTCCTATTTCCCACTGCTTTCTCCATAACACATCTTGTTTGAAGCTCATCTGATAATTCCCAGTGGATATCTTTACTGATGTGTGTTTTAGTCTACTCTTAGGTAGTAGACATTTCAGGTTGATTGTGAAAAAGGAGAACAAAGTTTGGTTGGCATGTTTTTTCTTTTTGAATTCCCCCACAGCTATATTAGCGCAACTATTTTCAGTGCCTTTACACATTGCTGATTTTATCCACACCAAGGAAATGGCCCTTAGTTTTATGCATACATCCAGATGTTGATTTAAGAAACATCTGGGGAAGTTCCTCATTTTTCTTGAATTCCTGTTTTCAGAAAAGAAGAGTTGTCTTGAGTTTTCTTTCATTACTAACACACAGTGAAATGAGCTCCATAATATGGAGACATGAGTTATGCCCTGGACTACAGCAGTTTCACAGAGATCTGGAGAACTGTAAAATCTCAAAGGGGGAAGGATAAAAAATTGTCCCAGAAAATAAACTTGTGAGAGAGTCAGCTAATCATCTGAAGTGTCTGAAATCTGATTTCAACCAAATTCTAGATCTTTTGTGTTTCAGATAATTCTTTTTCTACAATGGCAATCTCTTAGGGCTTACCACTGCACAACCTGAAACCCAATGATATGGTTGCATGAAGCGTAATGCTCAATGACCTCTTTCGTAGGACTATAGAGATCTCATTAACATTAATACCATTTGTGGAGAACCTTAGGACAATGTGAAGCAGAGCTTTAAAAAACATGCATTCACCCACAGATGTGCACTGAAATTTTAAAGACATGTACTGGATTGTTAGGAATATGCACACTGAATTTTAAGCAAATCCCTGAAGTTTCTGGTGTCACTACTTAGGCACTTCATTCTCTGTTAGGTGCAGTGACTTTCATAAACAGTTTAAAGCAGTGATATGAACTATTTGCCTAAAATAACTATGCACTTTTTCCTATACAATGGATCTCCTGAAAACTCAGTCATGATTCCATCCACAGAGACACGAGCAATCCCTCTCCACATACCCATTAGCTCTCCTCATTGTGATTAATAATCCTCAGGTAATTTGTGGTCATGGAGCTAGTATGTGCATAACTGAACATAGATCCTCACCACTATGTTTAGCTGCCCTGTCAAGCTGAATACAAGATATAATATTATTGAAAGCCAGATGATGACTTTAGGTCATGGCCCTTTGTGATCAATGTAAACATTCCTTAGGCTCCCAGTAGAGAAAGCAGTATCTTCAAGTTAAAATTGTGTATCCTTGACTTGTCATTTCTGATAGCTTCTGCCTGTATATGATTGTGTGTGTGTGCACCTAAACATACATGTACACTTATTTTTGTGAATGCTTATCCATATGGATGCATGCACCCACAAACACATGTGTTGCTGTATAAGTATTTGTCAAATTATAAGCTGAGTTCACCACTTACACACTGTTTATGTATGGCTTAATGTGTCTGTGGCTGGTAGAATTTCAAAACTATTTAGTAGTTGATGTCAGTAACTTGTTGGCAACCCTGACATTCAGTGGTGGGTAGAGAGTCAAAAAACAGTGAGGGTGAGAAACAGCCAGGATACAAGTTGGTAGTATAGGCTGTATTTAAAGAAAGTAAGCTCTATTTGACCAGTTTGTACATAAGTGCTAACCCATAAATTGAGCTTTATGCTATCATATGGAGACACTGAATACAACAGATTCAGTTTAAGTGGGATTCTTTTTTTTTTTTTTTTGGACATTATTCTTCATGAAGAAGGTCTCAGGTCTAAGGCAAGATATTATCATTCCAAGATGGATTCCTTCATTACTCATCTGGTTAGGCGCACTGGATATGAGGAAGAAATTCTTTACTGTAAGTGTGATGAGACACTGGAATGGGTTACCCAGGGAAGTTGTGAATGCTCCATTGCTGATGGTGCTCAAGGCTGGGTTGGACATAACCTTAGGTGACATGGTTTAGTGGGAGGTGTTCATGCCCATGGCAGGGTGGTTGGAACTAGATGATCTTAAGGTCCTTTCCAACCCTAAATATTCTATGATTCTATAATTCCATAATGAAAGAGCAATAAAAAGTTGGAAAGATGTAAAGGCTTGGCTCTGCCTGATATGGCCAGCCGGATGAAAAGTAGTCACTTGCTGTGAGTTTTGGCATCAGTGATACTAGCTTTTCTGCTTTTCTGGGGGGTTTTGTTTTTAGGATCCAAAACATGGCATATCCAGCTAGATTACCTGAGTTAAGGCATTCAGAAAATTTTATTAAGTGCAGAAAAAATACAGTGAAGTTACAGAGGAAAAAAGATCTGTGAATCAGGTGACAAATTGTGCTTTCACACATCCTGATGGTCATCTGCTAAAATACTGTGTGTTTTCAGAATTCAGCCACATGAGAAAGAATGCTTATGATTTTTTAAAAAAACTTTATAGAATATATATCTTATCAAGTATTGCATCATCCAAAACTCTTTGAAAGCAATCAAGCAATGCTCCTAAATGCTATGCTTAGCTGCTGCTCATGATTCCCTCTAGCCTGTTACCACAGCTGGTAGAAATGGCTGTACTCATGTGATTATGACAATGTAGCTATCATAAAATTGGTTTCTAGATTGCTTTTTGTAGATTTCTGCATCTATTTCAAAGTGCAACTGAACATACATAAGACACGGTGTAGCATGCTTTGTTTCCCTGTCTTATGCTCAGTGATTAACACCTGACATTTTCCTTCCTTAAAATACACTGCCTTGCAATTTAAAAAAAAAAAAAAAAATCTATATTTGTTCTGATCAAACTTTTTCTAATGGGACAACCTCACAATCTCAAACTGTAGAATAGAAAACTTGAATAATCACATCACAGGGACAAGTTCCATAGCATTTCCAAATGGGTTTTTCAACACAGATGTATCAGTCATATCGTTTTACTCAGAGTATCACATTAAGGCTGAGGCATGCCAAAAAAAAAGCTATTTATTTATTTAGTTGTCTATCTCACCCTCTGGATAATTTTCTGTATAAATAAAAATAGGTGGTTAGAAAATTTGATTCTATTCTTGGCACTGCCAGTGATACTCTGAAGAACCTTGTTTAAGAGGTTTAGTATCTGTGCCTTTTTAAGGAGCATACTGGAGACAGTTTACTCTTTTTCTCCATCTGTTAACATTGTACATATTTGCTTAGAGATTGTTGCTTATTTTGTGAATAAATAATATCTGGCAACTTTTTAAGGCAGTGAAGAGTGGGGCAAGTGTGTGAAGCAATTGCAATGAATCTTATTTTTGTCTTCGGAATTTTAGTTTCTTTCAGTATTCGACATGGAAGCAAAAAATTGGCTGAGGGGAAGTTGGCTGGTTTGGCTTTATGTGTACTCAGAAGACATATGCTTCAACAAAATATAGCGGAAACAATTATTTAAAGAAAAAGCAATGCACTTAGAATAAAGTGGAGTATCAGAAAAACAACAAAAAATGTTTTATTGATTACCGATCAAAAAAGGCAAAGAAATAATATTTAGAGACAAAAAATGAGATTGTACACTCTATATGATTATTTTTTTGACTGGTATAAAGATAGCATGGGTAACAAGTTTTCATATGGTGAATACTGAATTTTGGGAGTTTGCTTTAGCATTGTACACTGATGTAAACAGCACCAAGTGCAAGCTTGCTGTAAATTCTTGTAAATATCAGTGTGCCAGCCTTTTTCTCTACATTCTGAGATTACTTAAGCAAACTTAAGTAACTTAGGAGTTAACCAGTGTAATGTGATTTGTATTCACTTTTATGTATGAGTTAAATCCTTGTCCTTTCATGGGTGAACTTCAGGAAGTTGCTTCCAGCTATCAAATATACTCAAATATCATTAATTTGTAACAAGAAATTGTGTTAACAGAAGTTAGATAGGCAAAATAAAAATGTTACAGAGAAGTAACATAAAATCGAGGTTTGATTTTCAAGATTCATTTTATTTGATTGGTTCAGAATATGTTGCAGCTTATCTATACCTAATGAGAATTCCTATGCTGGTATGTCATATCTGTACTTGAGCCAAAGCGATAATCCAGGCCATAACAGGAATGATAGTGGAGGAGACATACAGTGTTAGGTCCACTTCAGATGGAGTGAAGTTATAGTCACTTGAGTCAGAATCAAGTGTATGATGTGGAATGGTGTCTATGAAGGTGACGAATGAGAGGGTCGTCAAAAAGCCCAGTGCTCTACTTGAAAGGAAGAAAAAGGTATATGTAGAACGTAAAAATAGAAAAGCTCTCTGTGGCAGGAGGTTGGGGTAACAACTATGAAAAACAACTGTTAATATGATTAAAAATAATTGGTTGGTTTTGTACATGATCATATGGAGTTTTATCACTACTATGAGGATGACTAGAACTTTAGTTCATTACACCCTGGATACTAAGAAAAGAGAAAGAGCAATAAGCTTGTTTCTCTTTCAGGAAATAAAAGTGCTACAAACTACAATATCAGGCAGAGCATTGAAAAAAACCCAGAATTCTAGCTCATGGTAATCAAAAAGAAAATTACGTAAGCATTTTAAGAAAAGCTAGAAGCAAAAGCCTTTTTGAATTTCAGTAATATTGAGTAGTAAGGTTAAAATTTCTTTGTATATTAAGTTCACTACATGGCTTTAAACAGTAAGTGTGAAGTAAGCTGACAAAGACTGAAGGAGCTTAGAAAGAGTATTGCAATATCCAGAGTGATGCTTTATGATTCAACTATATACCATTTGTGGTTACTTAGAAAAGCTTTCAGAAAATGTCAGAAAAGCATATGGAGATCATAATTGTTAAATGCTGGTATTGAGGCTTGACTCATACTAAGGTGTTCCCATAAAACCAGACTTTTTCAACATCATTTTTAGTGCTTTTAAAAAAAAGGCAGATGAGAACAAATAAGACTCGGTATGAAATTTAGTATTGATCTCAACTACTGTTTGTGTTGATGTGAGCATTTGACACCCATTTTCTAATCACTCAGTAAAGATGCTTAACAATGCATCTTAGCGCCAGCCCTTGCTGTTCTGTTTATTGCCAGATTATGTCAATGGCAGAATAAACCTCTAAGGAAAAAAAAGACAAAAAAGCAACCCACAGAAAAAAACAAAAACCAACAACCTTGAAAAAAAAGAGAAGCTGCAAAATTTGCAGAAAATGGAACAGTTAAATATGGGTCAAATTCTTTACTTTTTTAATGGAAGATAATAATCTGAATTGAATTTAGTATGACCTGCAGAGGCTTTCATGAGTCACTGGGTCTGAGCTAATAACCTCTGCTGAAAGATGAGGCATACAGCTTAGATTGCTCTCTGCCTATGCCTCTGGTCTGTACCAGAGTTGACTTTTGTCTGGCTGTGCTGAAAATGGACAAATGATGCTCTCTGTTTTTATCCATCCATGCAAACATGTCTGCTGAAAACTTCCAAGGACTGAAAGACTTCATGTCTGTCACATGATGAGGAAAATGTCACGGCTTGAATGATCTGAATTAAGAAGTCAATGTTTTCTAGAAGAAGACAATGTGTCTTGTAGTACATTGTAGAATCACATGTTTTAAATGGCCCATGAATATGACAAAAGTGTTATATTTTGTTCAATGGTAAAATAAAATTAACAGGGCAGAGGCTACACCAGAAAAAAAAAAAAAAAAATCAGAGAAATGTTCCCTGGGTTATCATTACTCTCACCCACCTGGGAAATGGTCTTTAGCTTTGCAGTAACAAAGGCATTTGCAGCAAGCAAAGGGTCAGCATCTGGGAGAGGAATGGGATAGGTTTCAATTACAACAGGCTTCAGGCATTCAAATCTGTATTGGATTTCTTTAACCTATGCTCCTCATAGTCAAAAAACTCTTATTTTTCTTTTCCTATCAGAAAGGATCACAGTGAGACTTTCAGTGGATATTTGCAAGTTTTCATGAGGAAACATCTGCTTCAGGAAGTGAATAGA
The DNA here is from genome assembly GCA_025447955.1 of Psilopsiagon aurifrons. Lineage (NCBI taxonomy): Eukaryota > Metazoa > Chordata > Aves > Psittaciformes > Psittacidae > Psilopsiagon > Psilopsiagon aurifrons. The sequence continues at coordinate 13,331 of JAOEHY010011040.1, read as the reverse complement.
CTTTTACAATATTCTTTGCTAAAGTCTTGTGGACAGTGTTGCTGTGTGGCTAAACCTCCAGTACCACTTAGGTATAGGATGGGCAAGAACCTTCCTCTGATCCTGTTTAAGTAAGGTACATCTTCCTGTCCAGATTGTTTCCCTTTTTCTGCCCTTTCAGATTATGAAATAAGGAAAGTGCTATTTTTTCCTAATTACTGCTTGTGTCAATGGCTTTTTTCTATTCTCAGGCTGAGACATACAAGGGAGTACTGTGGAATAACGTGGAAATGCTTTCAGGCATTCAAAACATCCCACCTGAATTTTTGGTTTCATGTTAATTCAGAATGCAATGTGAAAGCTAGAAGTCTTGAAAATGTACAAACTGAGCACCAGTAATTCTCACCTGAACTCATTCAAACTGAATTTAGCAGGTTTCAGAGAGCTCTAATAATTACTGAGAGACTTAGCAAAGGCTTGTCTGATCCTATATTCGTGACTTAGCACAGCATTCAACCCTCTTTCACACTCTCCGTAGCCAAATTAAGAGCTCTTAGACAATGATGGATGGCAAGTCTGCCACACTTTGACTTTAAAGAAGTTGAAATAAAGTACCAGCTGGAAAGAAATAATGGAAATGTGGATGGGCTGTTCAATACACATGTAAATGCAAATGACACAAATGAGTGACAGTGCAACTGAAAATCAAGACTTTAAAATATGTTTCCACACTCCCCAAATAAGGTATTGGAATTCTAGGATACAGACCAATACAAATCATTGCATAAAAAAAATATATATTTCAAACATGTAAAGGGAGTTAGCATAAATCCATAATAGAAACCTTCAGAGATACACAGGATTTGATCTCTGATGCAGAAACTTAAAGGCAAGACAGGTGGTAAAAATGAAAAGTTACTTCTTTGAAAATAATACATTTGCTTTTTAAACACAATGGTACAATCTTGTAGGAGCAAGAAAAGGCATACCTCAAAAGGTATTTGGCCTTTTCCCTTTTCTGTCCTCCATAATGGTGATTATAATACCTCATGCAGTCCTTCAGAAAAAGCACTGAGGAAAGGGACATACTAGGGTTTAGCTTAGTGCTAGTAAACGTCTGGACTGCTGTGTCTGCTACCTAGGCTGAATATATCTTCTTGTCACCATCATCATTTACTTTTGTCTGCAATTTGGTTATAAGTTCTTGTGACATCCTGGGTATTGCGCTTTTACTTCATGGTCATCCTGGTGCTAGGACTCTTTACTCTGGGATTTATATATGGAAATCAATATTCATTCTGGACTAGTATCAGTAAAGTTACTTCAGTTTTTCCGACACTGCATGGGTGTCTAACACTGCTACGAATTGAAAGAAAAATGCACTCTTTAATTTTACTGAATCCATAGATGTTCCATATAGACTGAATTTTTACAGAAAGAGACACAAATTAAAAGACAAAGATAAGTGCTAGATAACAGAAAAAGACTGATAATATCATAGTTGATAGCATGTCTAAAGCTATAAATCTTTTCATTTATGGAACTATGTATAAATAGTTCTACAATGAACTTAAAATTTAACCTCTGAAACACAAAACTTTTGGAGCATGTTTTTAGCACAAACAAACAAATGCTTAAGTTGCTTTTAAAAATGAATTCACAGACGTCTAACCTTGAGCAAGAGTTGATTGATTATATCTGAATCTAGCTGGATAACACCAACTCACTTACACAATCCCAGTTCAAATTTTTCATGCATAGGCTGCATAAGAAATTATGGCTTTTAAGGCTATATTGTCATTGGAAAAAAAAAATAAAAATCTGTCCTGTTTCAGAGTTCAGGGAGCAGTATAGGGCAAATGTTTTATATGTCTTTGTTTAACTAAGACATTACATTTTTCCAAAAGTCAAAATAGGAATGGAATTTCATCAAGAAATACAGCTATCTGTCATAGAGAATCAGTAAAAAAAAAAAAAAAAAAAAAAAAAAAGTGTCAAGGGATTTATTTTTCATTCTATATTTAAATATTATACTTTTTTTTAACTTATAATTCTAATGTCATTTTTTTTTGCCTTCTGTGCAAGAGTGTGATCCATTTATCTCTGCTTTGGTCCTGGACAAACACTATACATCTGTTGCAAGTTCATTTGAACAACTGGAAGCATGTACATCCTGATGAAACACTAATAGACACAATGTAGCCATACCATACAGGCACACTACTATGTTTACTAAGCTGATCAATAATAAAATTGATCAGTCTTTTGCTTGGCTAAGTTAATTATGCTATTGATCAGCTTAGCAAGCACATCACTTTCCTTGTTCGCTATTGCTGTACAGGCTTTTTGCCCCACCTCCATCAACTGGGTATCAGGAGATTTCAGAAAATGAAATATAATGCTATTTTCTACAGTTAGTTCTTCTATTACTTCAGGCTCATCTTCTACAGATAACTATAACATTTCATGAGTAAGGTATGTAGATTTCTTAACCTTCTCTTGCAAGTTTGTGCACTGTTGTTAAAAACACAAGAAAATTTCAGAATCTTTTTCCAAGGCATAAGACTCAAACCACGCTCTGGCTCTAATGAAATCCTCTTTCTTGCATTAAGTATTTGAGGTTCCCTCATCCTCTATGCATCTTATAAAAGCATCTCTTGCTTTAAAGGCTTTAGGCTTTCTTAAGGGAAATAATTTAATTGCAGAGAAATTTTCAATACACTCAGAAGGTATGGATGTTGGGGCACAGCACTTGGAGATTTAACTTGGGAACAATACAGCAAGACACTCAATAGTTTCCAACTAGCATTAAAGGCAATTTCAGTCATATTCTTGAACTGAGTGGCAACAAAGTCTCTCAAGTATGGAAATAGGTCTACTATGTTTAGGCTACACCTCTTACATGGTTTGTTTACTTTTCTACCTTGTTCTGAAAGACTGAGTTTGTGCAAGTGTGCCATGATAGCAAAACAGTTCTCAAGCACTTTTTACAGCTTGAAGCACATGGTAACTGAAAGCTTATTTTCCATACAAAGCCTCCTCCATTAAAGATAGATAAAATAAATTCCCCACTGCAACTACAAAACAGCATTGGAAGTGGTTGTTGTTTTCTGGTGTGTATCTTAATCAGATAGAGAACAGAAGGTAGGAAAACCAGGTCTTAAATCCAGACTTCTCTGGATTTAGCAAATCGCTTGTAGACTAGAAGCAGTGGGAGGAGTATTTTTGGAAATGGAAACAATTTTTTTCAAAATGTTGTCACATTTTTAAAATTTGAAAATATCCAGTGCAAGGTTGAATTTGAAAGTCCAGAAGGTCTACTTTCTCGTTAATGACAGCTAGTATTTGGCACTGTAGGCAACTTGGTCAGGGTGTCTTTGGCTGATGAACATAAAGAAAGACATTGAAGCTACTATCAATTATAAAATTGCCAGCCTAAATTAATCAAAAAAAGTCAAATCCCAACTTTGGATTTGGTGAGTGCCACCAAGCTATTGTGGGTGAATTTTGCTTGCATGAAAGTTTTCACTGAATCTCTAAGATCATGGATTTTTTTAGAGGTACTTGGATTATCTGATTTTGTTCTGTGTGACAGGTACAAGACTAATGTTCCTGGAGGACAATATTGTAGCCAGTCTTTGGAAAAGACAGAGTTCTTTCACTGCCTTGTTTACACACTTGAACTTTAAAGATGAAAGATCATCCATATCTTCACAACAGAGACCCTGATGAATGAACAACAGCTAAAGAGATCATTTTCATAGAAACAAGTTATTTATAACATGAAAGAAAACAAATTTCTAGTCTCAAGTCTGTATTTTTAATAATTGCCTAATATTTTAAAATGTAAGTCTTTGTGAGAAGTTGTTCATTGTGTTGTGTATGGGTTAGGCACAGAGCAAGAAATGACTGCTTTAGTCTGCTGACACACAGGAATGACTTTTAAATACACTTTCTGCAGATGTGGTATTTTCTTATTCTTACTTCTTTCTTGCATTGTACGGTTGGCTCTGTGGCATCTCTGTCAAAAACATGGAAGGTCCAGGACTATGAAGAGGGTCATTTGTAATGAGGAGAGAAGGTGGAGTCTAAGCCATCGGTCTCATACAAGCATTGCCAATAGCTAGTTTTGAGAAAGAAGGGTCATACTGCTGCAGGGCCCTGACTGTAAATGGCATTTCTATTACTTTAAAGACTACATAATTTCATTCCACTTAAGTCAGCAGACTAGGAGTGTGTGTAATGATCTTCTTTTCACCCTCCAGGGTCTGAGCAAGAATGGTTCCAAGACCAAGTTTTCTTGCTTCCATATGGATTTCAGACGAAGATTTTAAATCTGTGTGCAAGAATATTGAAGGTGCTATTAATGCTTGTTTGAGCTTTAGAAATGCCCTTTGACATCCTCCATCACTATTCCAAGCAAGTAGTACAGGTATTTCAACTTAAATAGTTGAAATCAACTCTTACTTTTACAGGAAGTCTGAATAGATAGTTTTAACACTATCTTGCCCAAATAAAGCAAAGTTAAGCAGGCTATTTAAAGAGAACCTTGTCAAAATACTCCTGACTTTTTTTCTTTTTTTTTTCGAGTGACAGATATCTTTTTTCTTTTTTTTTTGATTATTTTTGAAAACTTGATGATTTGTTTTTCTGCAATCTCTATTTTAGAAAAAAAATCCTAATTCTGTCTCCATGACTTCTTTTATTGATAGAAAAATTAAGGATTATGCATTTTTATTTCTCTTTTGTGAAATACCAATATCTTATGCTGAATTTGAGATATCCCCAGAGGACAAGTAAATGGCTGCACCAAGAGAGAGAAAACTCTGAACATATCCTGGGCAGAAGCTGAATTTTGGTCTATCTGTTTTAACTTCGGAAACATGCTGCTTTTAAAGGACAAAGGTTTCTGTCTTTGAAATTTGACAATGCATATGTAGCTGTTGTTGAATAAATATGTCTCATTTTATGGATAAAACTACCATCAACAATGCTCCACTATAGGTTCTGAAAACCTGCAACATTTAATGAGATGCAACTTATTTTGTGCAACTTTCAGGTTTTTATCATTCACTGAAGGACAAATTTCACTTCCAGGTCCAAAACCCAGGAGTATCTCTGTGGAGTGGCAAATGAGAGGCAAATAAACTCAGGCACTTAGATTGAGAATAAAATTTGAAGCATTAGAAAGTTTGCTCACTCCATACTGTGCACTAGTAACATCTCCAGGGACATGTATATTGGGATGCAGTACCCAAGCAGAGGTTTGATTATGAAAACCACTACCCATTGTTGTACCCCTAAATTTATACTACTTTACGATCTGCATAACATTCAATATAGAGACAATCAAACCCTCTATGATTTTTAGAAAGCATTAAAAAAACCCAACAGCAAAACCAAACAAAACCACACCACTTTAAGAAGCACAACTTAATTAGAAACCACACATTAATTTTTTCCTGCAAAAAAGTATGGAGAAGCTCACTATGCTTGTTGTGAACTTCAGCTTCTCAAGCACAATATGCTGGGCCAGCTGCACAGGATGACTGCACATTTTCTGACTTGAGCTGCCGTGTAAATATGCACCATAAAGAGGGATTTCATTTTAAAAAAGTTGTCTCTGATCTCTGTGGTCATTAATTGCTCCTGATTATCTTGGCACTGAAACCTAAAGATGGAAATGAAAATATGTGTCTTGCCTAATAAAACACATGATCATTCTAGCAAATAACACTCCTATGCAATGTGGTTTTACATAATTTCTGAATTTTGTGTGGCATACAGCAGGGTAGCTAATAGCATAGACTGATATAACAGGATGCAGGTTCCCTCTTGCTTAAATTTCTCTTTCCTTTCCTCAAGAAAAGAAGAGGTAGGAGAACTAGAAAGGAGAAAAAACATGACCCTCTTTCTTTAAAAAAATATCCACAGATTTCTGAACCATTAATAACTCAGGAGCAGATTGTCTTGGAAGCTTATGAATGCTCTGTAAGCACCAGTACAAAATAAATAAGAGAGGAACAAGAAAAAAGTTAACATAGGTCTTTCATGGTGAAGTCTCCAATAATATTGCAGAGCTTTCACTCTAACTCACATAAAATAAAAAGACAAATTTCAAACTATTAAAAAAAAATTATATTCAATAAGGTGCGTGTATGTTCATATAAGACCTGGGTCATGATCTATAAGAAAGTTGGGGCTGGTCAGCCTGGAGAAGAGAAGGCTGCGTGGAGACCTCATAGCAGCCTTCCAGTATCTGAAGGGGGGCTATAGGGATGCTGCGGAGGGACTCTTCATTAGGGACTGTAGTGAGAGGACAAAGAGTAATGGGTTCAAATTTAAACAGGGGAAGTTTAGATTGGATACGAGGAAGAAATTCTTTACTGTTAGGGTGGTGAGGCAGTGGAATGGGTTGCCCAGGGAAGTTGTGAATGCTCCATCCCAGGCGGTGTTCAAGGCCAGGTAGGACATAGCCTTGGGTGGCATGGTTTAGTGTGAGGTGTCCCTGCCCATGGTAGGGGGGTTGGAAGTAGATGATCTTAAGGTCCTTTCCAACCCTAACTATTCTATGATTTTATGATTCTGTATTATATTTACTACATGAGCATGTATACAAATAGAGCATGTCATGTGTTTATTATATACATTTGGGATTTTGAAATGGCTAGATATGACAGAAACTTTCCTGAGAAACATTTTAAGAGTCAGGAAAAAAATACAGTGGAAACTGTAAATTGTTCAAAAGATTTTTTTCCTTGTTAATAAGAAATTTGCTTGTTCTTCAGGATGCATAATTGAAGAAAGCAGTTTCATTGACTAGCAGAACAGTGAGAAAATTTAAAATATACAAAGAATTAAAGGAATTGTTCAATGTCAATTCAGTCTTGTCTTGCAACAATACCCAAAAAAGTAGAAAGGTATCACTTAGTATTTCTCTCCCTGAACTAAAGAGTGATTGAAGCTTAGTGGCTTGGGCTTTGGGTTGCGGCTTCTGGTAGAACGAAGCAGAGAAATGCAGAATGCTTACTGCAGGGAGTTCAAATTACTCAAAACAAGCAACTGTGCAATTCCTGTCTTTTGTTCCTGTTCAGTTAGCTGGCATACTGTCCCCATATATCTCCCTTGCAAGCCAGCCAATGAACAACACACACCCTCAATCCTGGGAAAAACAGTAGTGTCATGAAGAATATTTCTACCACTGAGTTTAGTTGTCTTAATATAGCTCCTTCATGACTCTTCTATACATTAATAACATAGTTATCTGAAATACGTTAGTAAAAACTTGGTATCACATACCACCACATTTTGTCTACACATGAACATCAGCTTCAAATAATTTATTTTAAAGAGAAACAGGTGAATGAAAAGAAAATAAAATTTTTGGATGATGGATTTACATTTTGGAAAAGTGTGTCTGACAAGTAGAAAACAATTTAATCAATGAACAAATAATAAGTTTGAATTAAACCAAAAAATTAAAGAAAATCCCACACAAACCCAATTTGTGGTTAGCTGTGACCATCTCTAAAAATATTCCAGACAATATGAGGAAGCAATTTAAGGGATGATTGCCAAGACTTGTACAAACATCATTAAGTAATAAATTTGAGAAAATTACACAACTATGGAATTCATTTTTCATAAATATGCCAAAAGATGGTTTTGTATCATTTGGATAGATTCTTAGAAAGCCAAAATACAATGAATGTGTAAAATTTTGGAGAGGTTTACTTTTGCTATATAAAAGAAACAGATAATGGCGTCATATGTGAATTATGTGCTTGCAAAGAGAGAGGGAAAGCATACTTTGCAATGAAAGTCAGAGAGAAAAATTTAAGTAGAAAACGTTAAGTGCAGAGTTTAATCTATGTTCAAAAAAATGACATAATAATGATGTAAGATCTGAAAGTTAGGAAGCAATTTTCCAAGGCACTGGAACTAAATTGTATGACAATTTTATGACATTGCACAGGCAATGATTAAGCAGTCAGAGACTGGGAAAAATCTAAGAATCTAAGGAGGCAATGAAAGTTCAACTGTCTTGCACACCTGGAAGTGACAGCAATGGTTTAGTGTACTTAAGTGTACAAAAATTTAATTAATTGAATGCAACATATTCATAAGTTTTCTTAAATTGATATAGAAAAATAATAGTATTGGCTAAATGTTTAAAATGTACAAAGCTGATCAGGAAGCAATTCTGAACATTTTGTAAAAGATTAATAAAGTTTCTAATAATAGCAGTTGTTCTAAAGTGAAAAATGTGATGTGTTTTTAACAAATCTCTGCTGTTTCTAAAGATATTCACAATTTTTAGTGTTTGATATACTACTACTTTGAAGAAATCCATTTAAACCTTTAACATTTCCATGCTTTCGTTTGCTTGACATGAGCAATAGTTGTTGTCTTTTATTAAATGAAGTATTTTAACTTCATATAAGACTGGCTCTACATGCAGGAGTAGCTGTAAATCATACTTGTTAAATTCAGAATACTTAGAAAGGCTTTTAAATAATGGTTCTAATCAATTATACTACCAGAATATTAAAGAAATATTTTGTGGGAATAGTACAAATTAGTTTATACTTTTTCATTTCTTCTCATTTATGGAGATATTTATGTTGAGGAAAGAGTCATTATTCACTTTAAATCATAAAACATTTATTCATAGTTTTGCCTGGGATGTCTTCTGAGCAGCTGCAAAAGTGAATCAAGACCGATATATTTTTAGAAGCTCTGAGAGGAGTATTGAAAACTATGTCATGAATTGTTCATGTCATATATAATACAGTATGCTCTAAACCAGAAACAAACATTTCAAGAAGGTACTGTGTATAAAGAATGGTTTAGTGACAAATTGGTGTGTTTTAAAACTTCAGTAGAATAAGGAAATATGGGCAGCACATTGTAAACAGGTTTATCACAAACTGCCACGAATAAAAAAAAAAATAATCTGCTAGTCCTTTCCTGATCCATAACAATGCTAAGCTGTGTTATGAAATAGATAAAAAACATTCTCTCAGGTTAGTATTTTTTCTACTTTTACATTTAACGGTAATTTTTCCCTATGTTCCGAGCCTGTTACATCACCTGAATTAGTTTAATTTTTGAGTAATACTAGGAGAATCCAGAAAAAAGTTGCCAAACCTCTTAAAAAGAAGAAAGTCAATATGTAGTTTGTAGCTTTTGAGGTTTTCTCATAGGTTCTCTTACTCCTTAAGAAAAAATGGCTCATAGAAATATATCCCCAAACTGTGCATTTTCTGGAGTCTTATTTTAACAAGTTTATTTCTTCTTGGACCTTCACTTATAGAGTCTCTCTTTTTTTTTTTTTTTTTTAATGCCTCTCTTTCTCTGAGATCTTGAAGCTGGAAAGCTGGATCCTGAAAAGGCATTCCCTACTCTTTCCTCCAGCTTCTCTTACTTTCAGCAATCTCTGGAAGCATTAGCGTCTAATTGGAATCAGCTGTAGAGATTTGCTTTCTGTGTGACAGTTTATTCTCTCACAATTCACTATGCAAAAGTTCACATGAACAGTCAGGCAGGACTTGTGAGTAACCCATGTAGTCCCCTGCAGAATTTTCCAGATTGTCCTCTTTGCTTATTCTGTTTTTTCAGTAAAGCAACCACTAAAAGGACAGCTGAGGGATCTCAGAAACTCCTGCCTCCTCCCAGATTCACCAGATGTAGTTCCCAGTAAGCTGGTCTTTCCACATTGTTGAGTGATTTTCTCTCAGTGTAAGGTAGTCTGAGCCCTACATTGGGAAGAAAGTCACATCTGGCTGTAGATCATTTGAACTCTTCCATGTAAAAGCTCTAGTTAGTTAAGAGAACAAGGCCACACAAGCATGTGACTCCTCTAGTTCTTGTCTGGGAGGGAGATCTATTTGTTCATTTGTTTCTTATCGTCTGCTGTTTGAACACAATTGCAAACACATAATAATACATCTTCTTGGGCCTGAAAACATTAGATATGTTTACAAAGAATTGAAAGCTGATGTATTCTCTTAACTCAGTTAAACAACTATGTTGTAATATTATAAATCAAATCTAGAGATCAAAAATGAGGAAAAAACTCTCCACTTCAATGAATCATAACTGTAAATATGCTGATGAAAATAAAAAAGACAGAAAGCAAATATAAAAAAAAACTTTCATTTTTTCATTTTCTAAGGCTTAATAGAAAATTAATTCAACTGTAAATATCTGAAATAAGAGTATATACAATGACATATATGTAGCATTATTCTAAAGGATTTTGCTGAATTTTCACACAGACAGGTTAGTAACTCTTGGTTATGCTTAATTTATTTTTATCAAGTTCTTCTGCAAGTACATTTGTTTGCCTGTAGTATGCATATAAATTGAGAACAGAAATATCTTCTAGCAACAGAATACAAGACTTCAATGGCCTTGCATGCTCCAGTGGAAGGTGGTATGACTAGGAGATACTTGCAGTTTGTAGAAATAGGTTAAATTCCTTCCACATGTGTCATAAGATCTCACAGCATTGAGTTTAAAGCCCCAAAGAAACTATTAAATCATTTAATATGACTTCTTATATAACACATCCTTTTGAATTTTTTTCAGCTACACCTGTAATGAATGCAAACTATCATGCTTAACAAGAACATACCTACAAGAGAGACCTGAAGGTATGTGTTGGGTGGATCATTCACTACTTGGGTTAGTACAAGCCAGGAGGAAACCTGGACTTTGAAGTGTAGGTAGCCAGCTGTGAGGGAGAGAAAAGAGAGGGAAAGCAAGAACAACAGTGGCTGTCTCTGCTGGGGATCCTGTTTCATTTCTCCGACCAAAGCCATTCTAGTTCTACTATATAACTTTACAATTAATTATCTTCAGTGTTAAATATTTCTGCCAAAATTCTCATTTAAATTCTTTCTGAATTTAACTTGCAATTATTTTTTTTTTTTTAATAAATCAGTGTAAGGCTCTTCCAGACCTGTAAAATTTTCCTGGTATTACAAAATTAATTACAAATTAATTTGATTGTTCTTTGTGTGCAATAGAGTATCTTTAAAGAAAACCCAAACACCTCATGTATTCCTGTTATTTAGGCTTGGTTATTTAAGATATTTGTTCCTGATAGATATATCTTTTCATATATTAATGGATTAGAAAGTAGTTTGTCACCATAAAGGAGGCAAATACAGCGCCCTGATTGCTTCCAAGTACAGAATAAAATTTATTGAACATTTATTTGTTTTCTGCATCACTACTGACACCATTCCAAGTAAATGCTGACAATTCACAAACTAAGGCTCCTGCTAGGAGTAGTGTGTTCGCATTACTGTAATTACTCAGTTATGGATACTAGGTACAGTATAGAAAGTACTCCCACAAAGGAGTTATCAGCAAATAGAGCATGCCAGAAAGTTATAATGGGATGGTATGAAGTGACAAAGCACTCTAATGTATGCTTGCGTGATCTGTGATCATAGTTATGTCTATGCTACTATCAACAGCCCTAAGTCCTGCTATTTCCAGGCTTCAGCAGCATTTGCTTCTACATAGAACCACTCTCATTAGCCATAAATGGCAGATCGGCTTGGTCTTTAATTTAATGATTGAATCTGACTGTATTGAAGTTGGCAATGAGAAATTGCTGTGGTAAGACTGGAGCATCAGGTTCTGTCTTTATTACACAGGAATGTATTTCAGGTTATTGGCTAGGAGAGTTACAAAAGGAAGAGCTTTATTAATTGCACTAACCAAGCTGGTTTGTTGGAGGGCACAGTTTAGACAAAACCTGAAGAATTTATTGGTCATTAAGAGTGACATGACACCAGACATATCATGCACACATCTTCAAGCCAATTACCTCGATTAACTGAATCAATAATCAGGATAATGCTACTACTCAAATTATGGGTAATATAAGATAATATAATCATACCAGAAGTGCATAACAATGGCTCAGCTCCTTTTAATTTAGAAAGGGAAACTTCAGTCAAATGTAATTTTTTGAAAAAGAATATCAACATGCAGCTTTCTCTCATTTCACCACTTTGAAGGGCTATCTTTTTCTCCTGCCTATTGGAGTGAGAACACCATGACCCACCAACGAGTAGGATGAGTTCAGAATCCAGTAGTTTAATGAAGCAAAGAATGCACTTCTCTGATAATTATATTTACCTATCAGTGTTCATACAACTGTTTTTTAATCTTTGCTTTTGCAGATAATGTCTACATGTTAAGATAATTTTAGGTCATGGCTTCTCATTGTGAGGGTATGGTGAGCCAGCTGCAAAGCTTTGACAGGCTGCAAGCCTTAGGATCATCTCAGAGTTTAAAGTTACTAATATTAAATGTCATGTTGAATGCATCATTCCACATGCTTCATCATAGGTATTCACCACATAGGGTGATGACAAAAGAGAATAGAGCAAAAACTATTAGTTTAGTAAGAAGACCCAATTATGTGCTTATTCTTAAAGAAAGGAACAGCAGTAGCTAATGTATTATGAGAACCGATAAAAGCAATTGGTGATCAGAGCTGATCTCATGTGAGAAATTTGCACTGATGTCAGGATAGCCAGAAAAACAAGGGGACAAAGGTAATCTTTTTGCCCTCAGTAAAGAAAAGACAGCATAACAAAGTGTTATTACAATCATGACATCTTCCAAATTCTGCCTAAGAACAAAGTCCTTGTCCATATGATGAAGGATCACATAAAGTTAAAGGGCAGATTCAGGGAGAAGAAAGGCGCGTATGACCTAATCAAAACCATCTGTAGCATCGCTGATAAAAGGAGGGCAGTATCAGTGAACACATTGATCATGTGTTCAGCTTCTCAGAAATTTTGACACCATATGACATGACCAGCTCTAGGTTTTCAGATGTGGGAACTCTTAAGTAATTTCATTGAACTCATTGCAAGATTCTGTCAGCAGCAAGAGAGGAGTGTGAGCAGCAACACACTACAGCAACTGGTTTTCTATCAGCCAGAGGAGGAGACAAGGACTGAGCATGCACACAATATTTCTAGGACAACTGTGGGGAAGATTAGGAAGAACACAAATGGCTGGGCCTGCTATTGTTTGACACCTCTAAAATAACTTCAGATACACCAATGAAATAACAGACTGCTTCAACTACTACTCCAATGTAATGAAGATGAATTCAATAAAAATATGCTAGTGGGGAATCTAGCTTACTCTTAAGTGTGATGGACTGAAGTGAAATTAAATTAAATAGGGATACTTGCTGTCTCATCAAAACAGGAGCCAGGCAAAAAAATCTATTAATGATCTAGTTTTCACAGAGTGAATGACTGCAATTATTAAGGACCAGAAACATTTTGTTAATATATCCCCCCCCCATCCCC